>JAYMFT010109554.1:0-13549 GCA_038088735.1 Panulirus argus | reverse complement strand
TCTATAAATATATACATACATACATACATACATACATACAAACATACATGCATACATACATACATACATACATATACGCGCGCATATGAAGGCTGAGGCTTCATCACGGTGGTACACAAAGGGACCAGGTATGTGTTTGGGGTACTTGTGCTCTATTCAAAGGGACCGGTAGCGTTAGGGACACTGGTGATACGTGGAGGGACCAGATGTGTCAGCGGGATGCAGCATGTGTCGAGCCACAAGTTCTCCCCGCCAGGCCCTTGGCCGGCCTGATGGTTGGGGCGTCAGTCAGTATTGGCACTTGTTCCGACTCCCGGAAGTTGCTGCTGCTGCTGGTGCTCGTATGAATATTTTTGAGATGAATGCCGACCAGTGGAGGCCGGGCAGTGTTTGTAGCGAGCCTAGGCGGCGCTATTGGTGGGAGAGGAGTTGAGGGAGGGAGGCCGGGGCGACGTCTGGTTGGGGGGGTTAGTTCGAGACACTCACAAACACTGTTGTGGAGGAGATATCCCCGAGCGAACAGCGAATTTTGCATTGTGACTTTTCCTACACCAACACAGGGTGTGACGAAGAAAGTCTTAGAGAGATAGATCGATAGATAGATAGATAGATAGAGATAGGGAGAAAGAGAGAGACAGACAGACAGAAAGATGAGAAAGCGGTAGAGAGAATCCGTGGACAGTCATCCGTCAACACACACGTCTGAACAGAAATTACAAGTTAAGACGAAGGAACAAACAGTAATCCTTATTGAAGGATTTATAATCAGATCGCGAGTGTAGAAAGCTCTTGCATAATCAGATTATCGTCCATTGACAAGGAAGTGGTCTGATATCTTTCTAATGGCTGAAATTAAGGAATTAAGAGAAGTGTGAGGCAAGCATAAGATACACGATAGAGACAGTTCTGTATATTAAGTTCTCTACGGGGCAACCATCCATTGCTTCTTGGACAATTTCTTTGACCACAACTCGAAATATGTAGAAGACGCATTGAACCTCAGGAAGCGGTACAGGGTGAGGAAGAAGGAGGAATGCCGGCTGTGACCACAGCGATAGTGTCTTCCCTGTGACTCACACAACGGAACAATATACACCAGTGACTCGTCTGCGGTCCGGTTGATAACGCAACAATTACACGGATATTTGTTGAATGACACTGTCAAGCGTCTCGGTCGTGGAGAGTAAGTGCAACTGCGGACTCTTATCTCTCCTCAACACACTCACAATATTGCTGCTCCGGAGGCGGCCCTCTCGGGTGACGTTGCTCAGGAGAACGAGTGCACAGGACCCAGTGCAGTCCCGCGCCTCCGTCCATCAACAGACTATGTGTGCTTTGCAATTTTCACATAGTTTCTAAAGATTTCTCACAGCTGGCCTACATTTTTCCGCCGTCACTCAACTAGGAGAGAGGTAGAACGGCCGGCCTTTAACCTAGCTTAGTGACGGCAGGATGTGACGAAGATAAGCTTGTGTCGATTGTGTAATGGTGTGACGAAAATGAAGGTGTCGTATTGATTATGAAGTGGTGGTAATGAGGGTGTAGTGAAGATGAGAGGATGTGGTGAAGATAAAGGTGTAGGGAAGATGATGGTGTCGTGGAGATGGAGGTTGGTGATGATGAGGGTGGGGGTAGTGAAGATTTATGTAGTTTAGTGAAGATGATCCAGGCTACGCACGCTCAAGGCCGCCCGAGGAAGCGGCTAATAATAACAATGATAATGGTAATGATAGTGATAGGGATATGAATACGTCTATATATTCCATCAAGAAATGTCACCGAAAGTCTTGTTATTATGATAAATATAGCGTTTTTGACGTGCGTGGGCGCGCGCGCGCGCGCACACACACACACACACACACACACACACACACACACACACATATATATATATATCACGAGCGAGGTCATCTGTCAGTGGACGAAAAAGATAATAGTCACGTCGAGGACCCAAATGCTCCAGAAGATCCTCTCATTCCTCGAAGCTGCAGGAGCCCTATAATAAAGGCCTTGGGGGTTACACTATGATATGTATGTATGTGTACTGATGAAAATGAAAAAAAAAAAATAAGAGGCGAAATTTAGTAAATCCATTGAATTCGTTCATTGTCTCAGTTGGTTCACTCACAGACCGAAATGATTCACCTTGATTCAAAGGCTTTGTCCCCAGTTTTGAAAGGTGTAGGATCTCAGGAGGTCACTTTGTGCCAGGGCCATTTACATTCTCGGGGGTTCATGCCGCAGTCTTGGGGTTTTCGCTGACTGGCTCAAAATATTCATTCCTGGACCAGAAGTCTTTCGTAACCTTGCTTGCTCTGCAACTGAACTGAACCAGGTGAAGCTGAGAGTATGATACATTGAGTAGTGAGTGTACACATCATATCATACAAAGTTCATTTCGTTGTTTGTCGAGCGTGAACTTCACCGCAGAATGAATACCAATAACTTTGCTGAGAATTTCGCAACGTCGGGTGTAATACACACGGGCAGTATTTCAGCGAGGCATGGTCAGTATTCCAACGCTTTGGAAAAAGTCAATAATTACTCTGAAAGGCCAGAGGCTCAGGGTGGTGGACCTGGGTCAAAGGTACTCGACTTACTGGGGCGGAATAGCCATGAGTTTATGTTTGCCATGTTGTCCTTTTGGAATGGCGTGTGAAGCACTTCGACAGCAGGTTTTACCGTTACTTTTATCTTTTTTTTGTTTACCCTGTGAATACGACGGTGCGACCATCGGGCACGACGGAACGACTCATGAGTACGACTGCGATCCCTGAGTACGACGGCACGACCCTTTGGTACGACGATACCGGCCTTGTGACCTAACTGTGAAAGGTCTGGTCAATATACCGCTCCGTCATACCCAAGAGTCGTACCGTCGTTCACAAGGGTCGTGCCGTCGTTCACAAGGGTCGTGCCGTCGTACTCAAGGGTCGTGCCTTCGTGCTCGAGGGATTAATGACATCATCCTAAGAAACCTCGACGGCAGGGAGGTGACACGAGTGGAGCCTCCAACATAAAAAGAAAGCTTCACTTTTCCTGGAGGAGAACTTGCCGCTGGCAGTAAATTTTTTTTCTTTCTTTTTTCATGAGTGGAAACAATTACTACCACTGCGAGTAAATAAATACTAGAAAGAAACGAAAGCCAGAAGCACTTGTGTTTGCATAAAGCTTACTAATTATAATTACAGCTTACATTTGTTACTACCGTGTGTAGATAGATATTATCAAGACCAGGGGAAATTGACTTTGCTCATCGTTCAAACATGTCATGAGAAATTACTTACACCTAGGCCCAGATGCTACTATAAATGATTATCTCTTAATTTCCCTTAGGAATGAATTCTTACGGATACAGTGCTCACTACGAATAATCATACCACTTGAAGATAAGTCTCTCAGGAAATAAGCCCCACTGGCATTAATGTACTGGGGAAAACTTCCAGGTGGTGATTTTTCCACTAGCAAATGTTTTCCGGTTGGCATAAACATGTCAGAGGTTTAAGCCACTTTCTTACATTGAAAACGGGTCAGAAAGATGTCCTGAATCCCTTCAGGTCGTGTTGGCAAGGTGAGGTACGCGTAACATTGCAGTGAATCAGCAAAGGTATCCCGCATATCGTCTTGGTGAAGATGGTGACCTGAAACAAAACTGTTTGAACTGTCCTAGTGAACTGCTGGCTGCCTTTTAGCGCTGGATGTTGTGTGGGAGTCACCATATGCTGTAAAACAGCATTTCTGGATAACTTTTTGCATGCTGTGTAGCTTGCTGCCTGCACCAGTCTATTGTGGAAAGACTGCAGTTCTTTAGGCGTTACAAATGTTACTGGACTCTGTCTGCTCGAGGTTACAACGTGAGTGATAAAAGTCGCCTTTTCGAGGCTGTATTACTAGGATTACCGTCTCTTTAAAGAACCTGCATCTTTTCTTTTTTATTTATACATCCCCGGTTGATGCATGTGTGTGTGTGTGTGTGTATGTGTGTGTGTGGTGTGTGTGTGTGTGTTGACCACTGCCTGTAATGAGCACGCCTCGCCTGGTATCGACTGCCGATGGACATTGAGAGAACTTCTCGAGCACGCTGTCTTGGGACCCTGCAGCAGATAAACACAGTCTTCTACCTCAAGGTACTCTCACTTCACATATACTTGGCCCTCCTCCTCCTAACAGGACTGGCTCTTCCCTCACACAGGACTAGATCATAGCGGAATTACCCCAACCACCCCTTCACACAGGACTGCCCTTTCTTCACATGAACACCCTCCTGTCATCCCCTCACACAAGACCATGTGGTCCCATGCCTCCCACAGAAGGCTCCTCCCTTACACTTAAAGCCTTACTCTTCTTACAGAATACTCATTCCTGTTAGAAAATCCTCCGCCTTCATCCCAGAGACTCGTCCCTCAGACAAAATGCTCCCCTCTTTACACACAAGTCAAAATACTCCCCTCTTCAAACAGAAGCCATTTCACCTGAAGATTCATTCTTTCTCCATCCGAATTTTACTCCTCCAGCAGAAAGAACAGTTGTTCCCTCAAACGAAGGCGTCGTCTCTCTTGAAGAATCATTTTTTTACCCACTTTTCCTGATTCTCACCCAGAGTTCCCGCAGAGGCAGCTTCAGCATCCTCTCGGTACCTTCCCATCCCCTCCCTCTGGTCAGACAAGCACGAAGAGGAGCTTGAGTCCCCTCACGCATCGAGTCCCCACCCAAGGCTCACTGGACACTCGCCTGGCCTTTGTCCTGATGATGTGTTACCCTACACACGCTCACTTGCTCCTCTTACCCCAGACAGAGATATTGTTTGTTATCATTCTGCCCCTCCCCACCCCATTTTTTTTTCTCACATTTTCTATTTCGCTTTTCTTTCTACTGTTGCATTTTTCATCTGATAAATCGTTTCTTCCAGTAACGCCGTTCCAGCAGGCCTCTTACTGTCACACACACGCACACACCCACACTCTTACCACCTCCCTCTCACATTTATATTCTGATTCACTCCTCCCATCCCTGTCACAGACTCAGCCATCCACACACAGGTCTCTCCACCTAATCCTGCTCACCGCACGACTTGAATGCCCCAGCCGTAATCGCGGGAGTCCTCCTCCTTCCCCAGAACACCTCTTTGGTTGGGCAGGAGGCTAATGTGATGGAGGGCGTCGTGGGGTAAAGAGAAGTCATGCGACATGAATTTTAAGGGAGGAAGGGAGGGAGGAGGGAGCCATTTAATTTCATTTTCCCTCCAAGGCAAGGATATAGGCGATGTTGTCATCCAGTTTAAGGAAAGTTCAGGTGACCCAGTTTAAGGAGGGGAAAAATATTTTGTGGCCCAGTTTAAGGAAAGAAGGGGGTTCTGTGACCCAGAGGAGAGGTTGTACGAAACAGGACCTGTGGCTTTAAGGGGAGAAAAAAAGCGTGTGACACAGTTTAAGGAAAGGTCATGTAACCCAGTTTAAAGGAAACATAGGTTTTGTGACCCAGTTTATGTAAAGAAAAGGCTATTTGACCCCAGTTTAAGGAAAGCAAAGGTTATGTGACCCAGTTTGTGTAAGGAAAAGGCTATTAATTAGTATATTTTTGTGTTATATGCTATGAGTAAGTTCCTGGTGTGAGTGTGTTGCCTGGTATATGCTGCTTAGTGTGCGTGCGTTTCCTGGTAATGGTAACTGCTACCTGGTGTGTGAGTGTGTTGTCTGGGAAAACCGTCACTTTTACAGATTCCGAAAATAAACCGAGATCCACGGCTCCTAAGGTGGCTCACGCTGGTACCAACTGTTGCCGACCCTCGACGGTCCCTCAAGGTATTGCCTAAGAACCAAGAGAAGTGTCGTGAAAGGGCTGGTATACTGTTAGTTTATCGGTTCAGCTGGTGAGGTTGATGCTGTGGGCCGAAGTCCGCCCATCTCGTGTTGTGGAGAAGGACCCATGCTACCAATCGATCCTGGTCTTCTTGGGAGGAAGTTTGATCTCATCTGCCGAGAGGTATATGTGCCCGAGGATGAAGGGAGTCATTTTTGACTGGACGAGTGGGGTCTAGGAGTAGGGGAAGGCGGTAATCTTCAGCTGGACGAAGGGAGTAATTCGTGGAGAATCCGTTTCAAGAAATTCCTTCAGGGACTCGTAGAAGGAGGAGGAGGAGGTTCCATCTCGAGTCGTTCACTCGAGGACTTGAAGGAGGACGAGGTTCCTACTCAATTCATTCGCTCGGTCGGGGCCTTGCACAAGGACGAGGAGGGTTCCACTCAAGTTATTCACTCGGGGTCTCACGTTCTCTGTTCCGTCGTCGTGGACTTGCAATAAAAGTGTTCAGCGAATCAGAGTGTCACTGAGCGAGTCAGATAAGATAAGGACAGCACTGAAAGCTGACCTCATTTCACATGTCGGGAAGACAATCCCTATCAGGCTGTTCCGAGTCTCTCGTTCCTGACCTGACCTAAATTGCCAGCCACGGGGAAGTGGGTCACGAGAGGGGGTGGGGTGGGAGGCGGGGGAGGGGGAGGGAATGTCCCACAGCATCCGACGGAGGGACGCGATTCTTAGTCTTACCTCGGCGGACATCAGTCCTGGGGGTCTATGGCTAACCCCAACACCCACCTTGCCACACCTCAGTCTTGGAGGTCTGTGTCTCCATCAGCCTCACCCCGCCGCCCCTCGCTCTTGGGAGGGCTTGTGGCACCCCTTATTAGCTTCCTCCCCCCACAAGCATCACTCCTGGAGGGCTGTGACCCCTCGCTCCCCGGCCTCGCCCTGCCGCACCTCACCTGTAGCCACATAAGTAGAAAATTATCATATCCAGATAATTCATCCTCCAGCAGATAGTATTTACACCCTCAGAGCTGTCGACAGGCCGCAAGCGGCGCCTTTTAATGTTGAAGGGAATCACACAGCCAGTTGTATTATTTTCTTGCAATTTCTTTTATCATACATCCTCGATAGACATTCATACAGACTTCGTTCCAGTTTTCCTGTATTTCCAGGATTCTGTGGTGACGATAAATGAAATATTTACATATATCATTCATGAGAACGAAAAACTTGAAAATAGAATTAAAGAAAATAATTTAAGCTGGAACCACGATCGACCATATGGTGGTAGAATTGGAAAAATGATAACCAAGCAAAATGAAAATGAAAGCCTTATGGCATGATGTAAGGATAGATAACCCTGGCTGTGGGATCTCAGGGAAGTGTATAATAAAAGATCTAGGAGGACAGCCTGTGGCAGGCGCGATATCTGGTCTCATGAACAAGCTCTTAAGTGTCGGAGTCTGCTGATCAGGTTAGCCTTCAGCTCTGATGTCACTAGATACATAAGGTTCACACACACACGCACACACACACACACACACACACACATATATATATATGTTTGGTGTGTCTGGGACTTTCTTTTAAAAATTCATTGCATTTTCATTTCAAAATATTGTTATTGTCTGATATTGATTACAATAACTCGAACATAACCTCAAGTTATATACACCAGATTTCTGTTTCTTGCAGGAATTCTCAGTTCGACTGGCAGGAGTGTGGGGAGGTAAGATGCCTAAATTTTTGCACCTTGAAGCAAGAAGACGCGGATTCCAGGAACTTGAAACGCCACAGAGAGACCCCTATGCAGATTTTGGTGCGTGCATGTCAACCTGCGTATATACTGTATCTTTACCATCTTTAATACACATATAGATGAGTATATATATGGTCTTATTTTTTGCATCGTATTTATACCATTAAATCAAATCCTGCCCTTGTCTTTCCAGGGTTCACAGCCATGAGATGACACTTCTCTCAAGCTCCAGTTAAAAGTTGTGATTTATGGACCAAAGTTTTACTCAAGAGGAAGAGCTGCTCTACATGCAGACGAAAAAACAGGGCGAGACTATCACGTGCAGCCATGACTCTGCCGAAGACGTATGCAAAAGTTTGTAGCGAGAGCGGGCGTTCCAGTCGCTCACTTTGACGCGATGTTGAAAGCTCTAGGATGATGAATCCAGGTAATGGATCCTACGTCAGCGTCCCGTCTACGCAGTCAGTCACATGCTCAGCCCAGTTTGAATATTACGGATGAGAACATCACATTAGCAGTTCTGCATCACCTTCGCCGTGTAGAAGGTAGATCAAATGCGTTTGCAGTCTGTCCCAACATTGTGAATGCAAATAGACTAAGGGAAATGAATGGGTATATATAAGTTAGTTAGATGAACAATTAACTTTGTAAATGATAGACGAAAAGTTCATAAATGGGAACACGATGGATTATTTTTCATTACTTTGGTTATTTTGCGTTTGATTCTTTTTTATTGATAGTTTGTAAACGTTATGTCTCTTTAGCTCCAACTCTGCGAAAGTATATTGAACGAACAAGACATTTACGGCGAGATAACTTTAGGGCTGGTGGCAATTTCTGCCTCTCGGGTTAAATACAGTAAACAAGTGAGGACTGGAAAAGTGGAATTACATGGAACTAGAGCCGATAAATGAACTGATCATCGGAAATGGATTCATGGAAATACACATGGGAAATACAAGAAAAGATATGTTGTAAAAGTCTTGATGTTTCGAAGCATTTTGCTTCAGTTTCAGCTACGCGGCCACACAAACAACCCGCTGACATCTGGCCGTCCCTTAAATCACTGTTCGTACCACCGTTACTGCCACCTGTGTTGACAGAGGGTACACTGCTGGTGCTGGAGTACATGTGTGACGAGGGTACACCACTGGCACTAGGTGTGCGTTACAGAGGGTACATCATCAGGGCGCCTGGTCCTTGCGTCACACAAAAGACGACGTACAGTAACTCGGGTATGCACGTACGTAAAGGCGTGATCTTTGGCCACGTATGTGGTCATAAAGCCCTCGATACTCTGGTCTGGCACTGGTCGAAGTACGCCGTTACTTTGGGTCGTAAACACAGACGGAGTGATCGGCGCATTGTGTCATGCGTATATTTTAAGATAAGTGTGATTTTACGACGGGAGGAACTTGGCTTGCATCCTTGAGGTCTCGGAGGGGTAAGACCCACGGACGGGTTGGCCTCCTGCTTGGGTCACTTTGTCAAGTTTTACATCGAGTTGTGTCCTTCACATTTCCGTCCGTTTGACCTGCGGGGTTAGTCGAACCCGGATTCAAGTGCGACACGGGCGTGACGTGTCAGGCCCGTGTCATCTCCACGTTCGCGAGAGTTATCAGTCATAAACACATGATTAGATACACGAATTTAAAATAAGGTGTAATCCACCGTCGGGTGAGGGTCTCTTCGGGAATGCTGTCTTGATTGACATCGTGAATAGCTATAATCAGCTAGAAATTACCCCGCCGGGAGTGTCCGAGGTATTCCAGCTTCCCTCTCTCTCTCCCTTTCAGGTTCAAGTTCAGGAAGCGAAGACCCCAGGCAAGGCCACGGGGGAGCGAGGAGGCCGCGTTAGTGGGGATGATGGTGATGATTGCCGGGAACTGCAGCCTTGAGAGCCGTTCCAAGCCCAGGGAGCGACGCTTTCCTAACATATTGCCGGTCTGGAAGGTGGCAACGCTCTGGTTACCGCCCTCGCTGGCGGTTTTCATCATGGGCGTACAGAACGGTGCATGGGCATATGGCCCGATAGAAAATTTGTAAGGCACGAGTTGACGACATGTCTCGTTATAAATGGCTTATTTTTGTAAACCGAATTGATAAATGGATGTATTGAATAAGTACTGAAACACTGTGAAGGTGGAAGCCAGTTGAAAGAGATAGTAATGTAAAGGGTAGAGATAGCGTTAGAGCCAGATGTGTCTGTAGGAGACAGAAAGGGAAAATTTGGAGAGTTATTTTAATATCTGAGAAGCAGGGGACTCTGGAGTACTGAGGTGCAAGAGGAGGCACTGGTGGATTAAGGATGAACGTCTCAAGACGGATTGATCATGGAGAAGTAACGCAGGAGCGGCCTGGAAAAAGAAAAAAGAATGAGACGAGGGAAGTAACTTGACCGTAACGTTTAAGCCGGAGAGGGAGACTTCGCCTGAGTGGATGAAGTGGTATACGAAAGAGGCTTCCAGGTGATATGCGAGATGACCTTCAAATTTGCATAGGACTGCCCACCCCTGCAGCTGACACCGCTGTGCTGAGGGATGAGTTGAAGGTTGCCGAAGGGCTTGTGCACACACACACACACACACACAAATGAAAAAGTAAAGCTACCCCTGGCGTTTAAGTAACCCCCGTTTCCATAAAGTAGGAGGTAGGAAGTAGTAGAAAGAAGAACGCAGTGGAGAGGAAGGAGGAGAAAGGGGAGGAGACAGGGAGAGAGAGTGAGAGCAGAGAAGAAGCATCCATAAGCAGCTCTTACCATGATATACTGCAGCAACTTTGGCTAGGATGAGGAACAGTTCCAGGCGGAGCATTAACCTCTGATATATGTTGGCGGCCACCCGCCCCGCCCAGCCCCGCCCCGCCCGACGCCCTCCCGATACTCTGCAGTCCTTGTGGGCTTCGCTGTGAGCACATAGGACGCCCACAAGACTCTGTCTATCCGTGTATCTTTGTTTATGTCCGCCTGTCTGTTTCCGTGTTGATAGAATTTTTTTTTTATCTTCCGCGTCATTTCCCGCGTAGCGAGGCAGCGCCAGGAGTAGACGACTCAGGCTCTGCCAGCCTGAGCCTGAGCCTTCGAGGAGGATGAGCGCTCCTCTCTTGGCTCCTTGTGTTCCGTCTTTTACAGACTGTAATGCGAGAAGGGAAGGGTTCCCAGCCCCTGCCCCTGCCCTTCAAAGTTGCCTTCTACGACACTTACGAAATATAAGGGTAATGTTCCTTCCCCTACATCCCCAGGAGTGGATGGGGGCGAGCAAGTTTAAATATGTACATGTGTGTATGTGTATGTATGTATATATGTATATGTTGATATGTATATATATATATATATATGTAAAGTGCATATGTGTGCATGTATGTATATATGTGTGTACGCGGGGGGATGGGTTTTTCTTCTTCTGTTTCCTGGCGCTACCTTGCTGACGCAGGAAACAGCGATCAAGTATAATAAATAAATGAATATAAATAAATAATAAAAAGGTGTATGGGGAAGGATTGGGAGTGACTGGAAAAGGTAGAACAGAAAGTGACAGGGGATAATGAGGATACAAGAGCTGAAAAAGGGGCAAGTGAGAAACCAGTGAATTTTAAAGAGAATACCAAAGGCATTGGAAGGACTTGAGTGATGTGAAGAGAACAAGATAACTGGTGGAGTTGACTGTGAGGAGAGCAGTTGGGGAAGTGGTAACAGGCAAAGAAGAATTACAAAAGAGATGGAGTAAGTATTTTGCAGGATTGTTGAGTGCATTTGATGATAGGGTGGTGGATGCGGTATATATGGGACAAAGTGTCAACCAGAGTAAAAGAGTCATGGTGACTGGTATGGTGAGAAAAGGGGAAGTAGTGAAACCTATGCAGTTAATCCCTTGCATAGCAAAAGCTTATCATAGGAAAATAATGAGTACAGTATTAGGTAGTAGGCTGTTGACAGCAACCACCCACGGTGGGACTACTGTTCTGACTGAGGAACCATCTTATACTCTCCATGTTAGGTCTGCTGGTCTTACTTTGTCTCATCAAAACAGGACTACCAGTTTAGTCCAGCCATTTTCTCCTTACAAGCACCATTCACCTAATCAGATCTTGCTTATTTTCTCTGCATAAATACTCTTGCTAACTCCTGTCTACTCAAACATTTTTAAGTATCATCATGATATAGTCCAACAAAATCTATGGCCCCTAGTACCTGACATCATAGGGTGCTGATAATCTCTGGGTTCCTGTCTGACTCTACTGTCAATGAGAGGGAGGGCTCAGACAGTAGTAGTACTATTCCCTACCATGACCTTTCCCTCTCTGTTAGACCTTCCTCTTTTTCTAGTCACTATTCCAACATTCTTGGTCTCTCTAGTAACCTTTCATCTCTTTAAAACCATCTGTCTAATACTTCTCCTAATATCATACTTCCCTCTGAGACGTAGTAGTTTAATGATGTTCTCACCAGTCCCTTTTTTGTATCCAACTAGAATCTTCAATCACGATTCCTGTTCAAAGGCGATGTTTGTGCTTATTCCCGCGACAGCACACCTGTTGCACGCCTCAAGAACCTTGAGTCCCAAAACTTTGTTGTTATGTGGGTCAAGGTCTGTCTGCCAACTTCCACACTTTTCCTCTTTTTTACCTGTTGTTCAACTAATTCTACAAATTTTATATCTTTCTTTAACTATCTGAATTCCTGCCATGAGACTGTAGCCTCTTCTCACCTGCTAGTTGAGATCCTCTACATAGGGAATTTCAGTGTTCATCATAGGGAGCAGTTGAATTCATCCCATATAGATGTTAAGGCAATGGAAGCCTTCACATTCTCCATTCTTAGTGATCTAGAACAAACTATCACACTCCCTACCCATATTCTTGACTGCTGTGACCACTCTCCTAATATTCTGGATCTGTTTTTTACATCACATCCATCCTGCTCTAACTACACAATCTCGACCCCAATTAATTCATCTGATCACACTTTCATAAATGTTTCTATTCTAACAGCACCTTCCTCTCCGGCAGCCCCTTCTTAACATAAATATTGACACCTCAACAAAGCTGACTTAAATAACATATGAAAATTCTTTTCTGACTTTCCTTGGGTAAATTACTGTCTCTTATGAGGTGATTCTTCTGGCTCTGCTAAAAACATAGAGATTATTGTTGTAGGAATGGAACCATTTATCCCCAATTCCTCCATGGCTTCTTCTGCATCCAATCCATGGTTCAACCATTCCTGTTCTGAGGCCATTCAGATAAGGGATTGGGCATATCAGGCTTGGAAAGACTCACTTCACTGCCCATAATCATTGCAAGTATGTTATCTGTGAGGCAAAGCGTTCCTTTATTCAAAGTAAGTGCAATAAACTCTCTTCATCATCCAATAATAGGTCTCTAGCTAAGGACATTGCTAACATCTGTCGCTCTACCGTTCCTTCACTTCTCCATCCTGATGGTACTATAGCTATCTCTCTTGTAAACAAAGCGACTGTATTTGGTTCCTGTTTCTCCTGAAACTCTACCATGGATGACTCTAATATTTGTTTACCCCCTGATGCTCCTCTCATTAATCCTATGCCCTTCCTCATAATCTCCTTTCGGACTTTCTGAAAAGCACTTCTCACTTTGGACACAAGCAAGGCTTAAGGTCCTGATGGCATTCATTTCCTTGTACTGAAAGAGTGTGTCTCTGGACTTGCGCCTGTGCTTGCTCATCTGCTCCGTTTCTGTTTAAAAACCAAAACTTTTTCTTCTTCTTGGAAGCATGTGTTGGTACATCCTATCCCTAAGATGGGAAACTGTTCCAACCCCTCATACTAGCATCCCATTGCTTTGATATCTACCATTTCCAAAGCTTTTGAAGCCCTCCTCAACTCCCATATCTTAGTTAGACCTTAGAATACTCAGCAAGCTGATGCATCATGTGATTATTGTGTGGCCATCGGCAACTCAAGGGTGTGCCGTTTTGATAACTGCTTCTTTCCCTACACGTCGAAGCTT
>JAYMFT010109543.1:0-13549 GCA_038088735.1 Panulirus argus | reverse complement strand
AAAAAAAAAAAAAAAAAAAAAAAAAAAAAAAAAAAAATATATATATATATATATATATATATATATATATATAGTACCAAGTTTCTATGCTCTTAATGGATACTGGAAATACATCTGAATAATAATAATGCTGTTTACTTTGAAAATAGCCGTCTGGTTTACCTGAAATATATTTGAAAATGGAATATAAGGAAACTTTTGTGGTTACACCATTGGGGTTATGTTTTTAGGTTTGGGTAGATTTTATTGTTTATCTTTATTCAATAACCCCGAAAGTGGGATGGGATTTGAAGCACAGGAAAAAATTGGGTTTGGACTGAAAAACAAAACAAAACAAAACAAAAATAAGACAAAAAAATAGTTCATTCTAGCCATTTCGACATATAAACTTTGCCTATTCTACCAACATATTATCTGCTCAGGCCACACTTTATTCTCAGTGGTTACTTAAATACATGTAAATTTCTAATTTTCGTTACTTGTATTATACAATACACGTGTCAATAAATTTGGTAACGCTGATTAAAATTCAACCTCAAAGATGCTGCTTAGTGCCAAGTTAAACTTAATTTTTTCTACAGTATTCCGAAATCGGTTAGATTACATATTCATATTTTGGTTATGAAATACGATGTTTAAGTCTGGTTAGTGTAGGTGGTTAGAACACCTTTGGTTAGGCGTAAAGGTGTAAGAGTAACATCCAAAAAATATGAAGCAAATAAAAATCTACCTTTTTTTTCCGATGTTGCAAAAACAAATCCTGCACACGGGCAGCGGTCCTTCTGGACCTCTCATTTCACCGTCAGGAGTCGAGACTGTGAATGAAGAAGACCTGGTGTGTGGTGTCGCCCTGGTAAGCACCGGTACCAGCGAATTGGCCATAAACACCGAACTACTCTCGTTAAAGTCGTTACAAGATTTCCATTCAACTATAAGGTTTTACTATTTCCGTTTGACTCGAGTAAGTTTTTTGACGAGATAGCTCAAAGGAATACATTATGATTACTACAGATAACAGCATAAATAAATGAAGGAATGCGTGTGTATAAGTTAACGTTCGCTGAATAAAATTTATGATCGGATATAACTGATCTTACGCTGTAGTCGATAATAAACGCAAGATAACTTGATGATAAAATGAGGTATGTTTGAACGGTAAATGAGCAAATACTTGAGAATATGGACGAAAAAAGTGTCTTTAGATACAATAGACAACCGATGTTGATATCTTTTAATGAACAATTGATCAAATCATACGACAAGAAGACATTTGAATCTATACATAATGTAGACATTAACTGGGTTACACGACATTAACTAGTTATCATGAAATTAACCACTCATCACGAAATTAATTCAGTAAATGTCAGAAACTATTGAAGATTAGAATATTAACATTTTTATAGCAAACGGAAGGTGACTCTCGGTGTATGGGTCGTATTTATTTCTAGCCTAGTGCGTTTGCCTATAAATCAATCTATTTCGGTAGTTGGTATTATACCATCTTAAGGATTTTTTCTCCTCGAAACATTATAGAAAAATCACGTTGAGAAATATTAGCGTATCTTTACGGGAAAGGAAAATCAAGTGAATTTTTGAGACCTCAGGGGAGAGAGAAAAGCATTTTCCACAAATGGGACTTTCGCGTACGACTGGTCTCTGGAAATACGAGGCTGGCGTACACCAGCGTTGGGTGAGCATCATTTATGGGTTCCATATCAAGTATCTGTAGCCACATTGGGACGCCATTTTGGAACCAGCAAGACATACCTCAAATATTCGCCGTAAATGTATTTACATCTTGCTGGAGTCCGGAGGCAGTTGGTGATGTCAACATCTTTGAGGCAAATGGATATTATTTCGCCGACATTTGAAAATCTGAATATATGGATGCTCGAATATATGAATATTTGGGAATTTGATCATTTGAATATCAGAATATCTTAATAAGGTCATGGGAATGTTCACTGGAAAATTAAGCGATGGGATTTAGAAGGAGCGACCACTGGCTACATAGTCGTTGTGGTGGAGGTGGTGATTTGTAGTCGTTGTGGCAGTGATAAAAGTGATGGTGGTGTTCTGTCAGGGTCAGGTCAAAGGCCAGACTATCATACCCAAAGGGTCGTACCGTCGTGCTCAAAAGTCGTACCATCGTGTTAACGGTCGTACTGTCACGTTGCAAGGTCGTACCCACGCGCTCAAAGGGTCGTACCGTCTTGTTGCAAGGTCGTGCCGCCGTTCCTTTGTGAAAATATAATGTTAATGATGATATCATAACAAGAGAAATGTTCTCTGTTTACACCAATTAATTTTCTGTTACTTGTCAGTGCGTATTTATTCAACAAAGCCACGCAATGTTGTGTCGCCAGCACACAACACAGCTAGGTACTGGTGACGCGAACCAGTGGCAAGTGGCGACATTGAACAACCAATTATTGGGGAATAAACGACCACGCCCGTCAGTCACTGGGAGGGACGACTTGTGCCCTGAGCAGATTGTGGCGGGCGTGGTGGTGGCGGTGAGGGCGCGGTCTGCCCGGTATCGCTGGCATGTGAGGCGAGCGAGGCGTGGGGTTAGCTGGCACGCCTCCCTCCCCGCCTCGGTGGCAGCTATTCACAGCAAAGTTGGCCTTTGGCAGCACGCCCTTCTTCCTCACACCCCCTCCCCCGTACCCAATTTGGACCTGGCCCACCCGAGTGACTTCGAGCGTCATGCCTCTCCTCGCTGGCTGGCTCGTTCTCTCGGCCATGTCTTCGTCGGTGACCCAGATACGGGTCATCCACGTCCAGGGGATGATTGTGGCCCTCCCAGGAATTGTCATCCACTCGAGAACTGCCACAACCTTGTGTGTGTGTGTGTGTGTGTGAAAGAAACGCTCTTTGGCAGAGGATGTGAATTCCTGTTTCTCGATCTTTGAGTTCACGCCTCAAGGGAGGGTCGGTTTTCATTTGTACACATTACCAGTCTGTGGCTAACATAGCGGCTGGTTCTTGGGAGAGAGAGAGAGAGAGAGAGAGAAGAGAGAGAGAGAGAGAGAGAGAGGCGGCTAGGTAGTTTAGGCTGGGTGTGGGTGGGGAGGAAAAGCTATTGTGGTGGGGGAGAAAGGGAGAAGCTACTGGGATGAGAGTGAGTGAGAGGGGAGAGAGTAAATTGTGCTAAGATCTTGGACGTTCATAGATTTCACAACACGTTGGTTGGAAACTTCTATACGGAAGTTATGGCATCAAAAGTAGTCTTCTTGCTTTTTTCGCTTCTAGAACTGGGACTTGTACCACAGCGGGGGCGGGACGTGGGACTTTTCAGCGCCCGGCTGCAGCAACGGGAGCAGCACCAGCTGCGGAAGCAGCAGTAGCAGCGGAAGTAGAAACACTAGCAGCAGTAGTAGCAGGAGGAGGAGGCGGAGGAGGAATGAGTGTACGGGTCTGGTTGGGTGACGGGCTTCTGGTGTGCGAATCATGAAACACGATCGCTCGTCACAGTTCCCGTGGTTGCAAGAGGTGTTACGACTCGGGCGCCATCCTCGGTACAGCAAGGGCGCCACCCCTCGGTACGGACGGGGCTGGCAGCCACAGGGTCTCCTCGTGAGCGGTGCACGGGGAAGACACTGTCGACGTGTTAGGAGGATGCGTGTGCAATTGATCAGCACATGGCATGAGTACGTCTCTTTTTACATGTCTCTCTGACTTTGCAATAAATTATACACACACACATATTCATAAACTAATATTACACATACGTATTCAAGGTAGTAATATACATTTGCTAATTAATGACCTGCAGCGTTGTCAAGCGGAATGAAGTATTTTGTGTTGTTAAACATTTTAAGGCCGTGTCGACATTGCCACACAGCTGTGCATAATTCTAAGCTTAGCGAGTAACTATTGGCGTTCAGTCACTTGCAAGCTTGACTTAGTCACTAATAGACTTATACCAGCGAGCTATTCTTGCAAAAAAAAAAAAAAAAAAAAAAAAAATCTCGAAAACAAAGTAAACGACCATTTTTGGGCTTGAATGAGTCAACGAAAAGGTTACAATGATTTTGCAACGTGGAATGAAATGCTTATAGAACAACTGCTGCTGCGAGCATGATGGGTCAGGCAAAAACACGAGTCTGGGATGTGTCATGTGGTAGAGACGAATAAGACAACAGAATCAGATATCAAGGTAAGGCCCATCGCCCACCATAGCTCATCTTGTTCAGAGGAGGAGAGACCAGAGTGATGCAGGATATTAGGGAAGAAGGGGATCAAGGAGATCCCAGCGAAGGAGTTGATTAAGTAAAGGGGATGAGCTGAGGTCATGAACGCCTGAAGAAAAATCAATAAGAATCTTGGAAGTTGACGTATACGTTAATGGAGGATGGAAAGGCACCCTGTTGTCCTAGGGGATGGCAGAGGCAAGCGTAAGGAGAAGGAGCTGGCTAGAATAGATAACTCACTGGGAAGGGAGGGTCCTCCAGTCTGACGATGGGTGGGAAGTCGAAGGCGACAATTGGTGGTGTTGAAACCTCTCCCTGAGTTCTTGTCGTCCGCCCTCAAGCCGTCGGACAAGGAATCAATTTGAAATATTCAGATTGCTTGTTCCCTCGTAGTTCGTCCCTTTCTTTATTCGACGGGATCTAATCTCGATTTCGGAATATCTTGTATCATACGTAACAGGTATATTGAATACAACTTTCTTTGAAAGTGAAAGAGGGAATATTAAGGGAACACATACAAGATTTGACAAGGAAATGTACAGTTGACTACATGAGTCTGAGGCAATGGATGATTAGTTGTTTGGGTTTTAGGTCTATCAACTGCCAGGGTCATTAAGGCCGTCAACGTCAAGTTACAACAACCTACCGAGAATGGTTAAACGCTTTTAGGTGTTCAAGATAATTATTAGACCATATACGCACCTCCCTACACGTAATCGTCCTGCTGAAAACATTGAAAATATACAGGGAAAGTAAATAACACTCTAGTGACCAGGCTGGAGTGCACAAACGTGCATCACAACAAACTAAGGAAACATTTGCAGTTGCAAGTTGCAACGGTCTTCATAAAATGATGATACGTTAGCTGGACGGAGTTAGGTCGGTTATAGTTTTTGTGCCACAGGGAGATCATACTTAATTTGGCACCGTCAGGATTCAGGAGGAGAAAAAAAAAAAAAATCGTAGACGTGACTGAGAAAATTTTAGGAATGAATGAAGATGACCCAAGAAATAAGTCGAGAACGATTGTGGGGATATACTGTTGACGAGGGATGGGACTACTGTTGAAAATGACACTCGAAATAGAAGAAAAAACGATGAGAATAAGTTTAAGCGAACCTTATAAGGTAGCAGAGGCAGAGGAGAAACTCGAGGAATCAGAGGCCCATCTATATCATCAGTAACACAGGAGGAATCAGAAACAAAAAAACTCATTGCTAAAGATCATCACTGGAAATGTTGGTAGACTGGTAGGGTAAGGAAAGGTAAATACGAGAGTAAACCAAATATCATAGGCATCATTTTAAAGTACCCTTACTGGAAATGACATATCACAAGTGGTTTACCTAAGGTGATGTAGTGCAATAAGTGAGAAAAAGGCAGAGGGTTTGGGGGTCTAACCCTACTCGTGAGTGAAACTGTAATATTTCAAGATGCGACTCCAAACCACTGGGTGTTGAGGCCAGTACATTCAGAGAGGATTGATGAACCTAATGGTGTCCAATTCCCCCACGAAGGCCAGGAGAACCAGACCAGCATTTTGATGAAAGTACTGAAGGGACGATCGGGGGTGGCGGTTGTGGCAGTGAGGGTAGCCTTGAAGAAGCGGTGATACGCCTCTAAATTTAGGAGACTTGAGCCATAAGGAAATAGATTGGGAAGCCTCAGTTCCCCACCGGGGAGACAACATACAGAGGTGTAAGTTCCAAGAATGCGTGTACAGGAGGGTATTATTGTACCAACATGTGTCACAAGTCTTTAGGGTTAGAGGTGTGGAGATGTACCATCCAAACCGGATCAGTCTTCATACACAGTCGCCTTGAAATTGAAAGTGTTACTCACGGATCTTCACTCGGAAAGAGTGATCGTTCTTGGCACCTAACAGTAGCACGGCCAGGTATCAAGCTTTGTTCCCACCGCAGAGAGCAGGTCATGAGTACCTGAGATGGAGTGCACAGTAAAAGAGGAAGTGCTTGGAGACAAAACGTCGACTCATGATATGAAAAGTCTAAAGATTATAAATTGTGAACTCGGAAACATCTATCTCATGGAGACAGATTGGGAGGACGAATTCCAGTCCTTGGACATAAGAAGACTGTAGCCCTTTTCAAGACATAACTATTTGACATATGGACCTAATTGGTGTTCCTGACCGTGACGCATTCACGGGCCGCCCTAGGTCGAGCGCATGGGTTCGAATCCTAGTCAGTCCATAGTCAACCTAGGTATTCAACCACCCTTAGGGGGATGGTCGATAAAATAGGTATCTGGCTCAGGCTAGGGTATATATATATACTGTTGATGAGATCGCCTTGATCAGTGCCTCAGTTGCCTGTGCCGTCTCTGCTAACATAAAAGAAATAATAAAGCCTATACGAATCTCGCTCAACCACAAAGCTATTTGTTTTTCTTATTATATAACAACCGGGCTTAAAAATTCCATTAATGCGAGTCACCTGGTGTTTGGTACGGTACCAAATCAAAACTTGTTACTAAAAGTCAAGTCTCATTGCATTGGTGTTCCATAATGAGAATGGATTCATAGCTGGTAGAAAACACGGTGTTGTGTGGACGATAAGGCATGTGAGTGACTGAGTGTAGCAACGGGGTATCACAAGGATCGTCTCTTGGTCCCGTTGTCTTTATAATAATCGATAATGGTCTAAAAGTAATATCAGAGGCAAAAATCTCTTAAGTTTGCTAATATACACAACTGGGGTGTAAAGCCGCGAACTATGGCAATTGTAAATATTATAAGAATGGTCTTGACAGTTTGCCCTAATAGTCAGAGACGTGGCACATAAAATTTAATGTAGAAAAGGGTAAACTGAAACACACCAGTAATAAGAACTACATGCTTGAAAATACCATAAATCCCTATCACAAGTGACTAAAGGGAAAGATCTTGGGGTGATTATTAGCAATAACTTTAGATATACAAAACAATTCCTCACCGTGAAAAACCACGCAAACAATATGGTGGGATTCATAACCATAAATTTCGCATAAAAGAAACCAGAAATGATGAACACTGTATATAATGCATTGGTCAGGTCATGTCCCGAATGTGCAGTGCACTTCTGGTCCCCTTATTACAAAATGAGACGAAAATAAACTTGAAATGGTTTAGAACAGACTACCACATTCATACTGGGGTCACGAGGCTAGCCATACGAGGAAAGATTTAGAGAAGCGAATGTAAAATCTCTTACAATGGAAAAGACTCAGGGACGACCTTATCCAGATTTTCAAAATATTGAAGAATGTGACATTATCAGTTACGAGGATATATTTCAGCACCAAAATCCCCAGGTGGCTTGAAATACCAGAATGTAAATTTTGCAGGGAAAGATTCAGCACAGAAATGAGAATATATTACTACTTGATGTTAACGTAAACGCAGTTCGAAACTTAAAAAGAAGAGAAACTTTTTCAAAGAAATCGGACAGTGTTGATGAATTATTTTCTGACGATAACCTCATTATCTCCTGTTCATGGCCCCATACTCACTCATCAAACGCACAGAAGTTCCATTAAGTAGACTTGGCTAGCTTCTTGAGCGCTGCCGAAGCTCCATAAAAGAGGATCTGAGGCAGGAAGGTAAAGTAAGGTAGCCAGATGTGTGTTTATGTGTGTCTATTTTTGTGAATGCATATTGATGTCTGTGTATGTTTATACATATGTGCCCATTTATTAGTGAGTGTGTGTGCATGTTTATGAGTGTGTGATGTTAGTGCCTCAAATGATGTATGTGAGACACTGCCACAGTAAAGAGTCTCTCTGGAGAGATGGGGACAAGACGTAGATTAATGTTGTTTAACTTTTCAGTGGATTAGAGACGAGTTCTCTCTCTCTCAAGACCCTGTTTATAGTAGTTTAGACTTATTGATTACCGTTAGAGTCTTAACGACGCAGTGAAATAGTAGATTAATAAAACGAATTTTTTCGATATTTCACGCTGGTTAGATTAAGAAGTCATACAAGAAGTTGATGTTTCTATGCGCTTAAAAGCAGTAGTGCTATGATTATAGTGCAGATGCCTAACGACTTGTTCGGATTCGGGCTTAATGACCCATCAGACCTCATAAACCATTAACCTCAACATACGTACGATGAAATCTCAGTTATTTGTGCTTTAGTGCACAACTGAATAATCAAGAAAAAGACTGCTAAGATATTCGATATAACACATTACGCGCTTTTCATATATATTTTCTTTCACATTATTCTTTTCAAGCTGTGGCTATCCAAACACCCAGCGTTAGGGTATGAGCTTCAAGTATCACCGAGCGTCCGCACTGGGAGCCTAGCCTGCATTATCACTAGCAGCCTGTAGTATTGTTCTAGCCTGCAGATACCGCCTTAAACAGGCATGGGCCTGTATGAAAGGCCTAAAGTACATACAGCTGGCAACGGATATACGCCGTAAATGCCGTCAGGGAATAACACTATGGATCTGGTCCCCCGCCATCACCTGATATTAAGATCTGATCCTTGAGTAACGCGAGCACGAGCAGCTGACTGATGGAGGGAGATCTAACCCTTAAGTATCACACAGCAATAGTCATCATTAATGTTTAGTAGTATTATTAATGTTTACAAAGAGCAAAGGAGAGGGAGAGAGAGAGAGAAAAAAAAAATCAACGTTGAGCGCTATTTATAGTCTAACTTAAAACAGAGCCCATATCAAGGATTCCTAAAAGGACTATTCAGTACCAACAGAAATCGGATTAAATGCCGTAGGTTATCGCTTTGGAGGATCGTCTTTCCTTGTCAATCATCCTAGAATCATAGACGTTGCTGGTTATTGCGCGTCATAGAAACAAAAATCATACCTCAGTCCTGTGGAAGTAGTAAAGAAATGACAGAAACAGATATGTTTATAATGTAAACAACGGCTGTTGGATCTTTGGATTAAATGAAGGCATTATGGGTGATAGAGGTGAGAGGTCTTGTGTGGACGATGTACTGGGTGTACTGCACAAACGGATGCGTCTCATGGGAGTACATGAGGACAGATGATATGAGACCTGGACTATGAGGCTATTTCCTGAAGGGCAGAATCATTATAGGAACGGGTGGGTTGTACATTATACTAATACTTTACTACTGCCGCTTTAAACTGTGGGGAGGAAGCTGAAATATGAAAGGAAAAAAAGAGACATTAATTTTGTGGTTCCGACATTTTAAGTAAGGCTTAATTAGTGATATTTGATATCATTAAAGTATTTGTCTCGAGATGATTGAAAATTATTTATATTCCTGACAGTTTCTTCCAGTATTCCAAAACTCTACAGCTATATAAACTTTTGACTACGTTACTAAATTTCATGCCGTTGTTTCTTGTTGTTGAATCTGTCTCGTGCGAGGAAATTGTCGTCTGCTGTCAAGTCGAAGTTAACGAAGTTATTCAGCATTTTGAAAAATTCTATTCCTTTCAAGAGAGAATAAAAAAGAAAGACAAATGATTTTTAATCTCTAAGTCTTTCTTCATTACGCTTTTATGAGAGACGAACTATATTATTGACGTGTTTTGATCTAAAGAACGGATAGAGGTTTCAGCACTAATTACCTGGAAGAGAGAGAGATAGAGAGAGAGAAGCACTGTTGACAAGTATACAAAGTGGAGAATCAAATTTGGCCCATTTCACGCAGACAAATCTAAGCAAATTTCAGTCCAGTTTAGAACGGTGGCTAACTTCAAACAGTACAAACTAGAAGTCTTTAAAAGTTCATTGAGTTAACGTCTTAAGAACGGTGACAACCCGTTTTTGATATGGTGACCCTGTCTATGAAATAGTGACCCTGACATCTTTTAATATGGTCACCACATCCTTCAAATGGAGTGACGGGATTCTTTAAGCAAAACCTTTTCCTCGACCTGAGACAGAGGATCTCACGTGATCAACACAGGAAATATTCAGATTGATTGTTCCCTCGCAATTCGTCTCTCTTCTTTCTTCGACGAAATCTAATTTTCGATTTCGGAATGTCTTGCATCATCCGTAACAGGAGCACTGGATATAACTCTCGACAGGTGAACGAAGTGCTTTGGTTCGAGCTCTCGGGAACACATAACTACCCTGATGAGAACGCGTCAGCCGTGTGTGGTTTGAGCATGTGCGGATAGGCCTCCAACAACGCCCACATCTGCCCACGCGGATCCTCCTGACACTCTTCGCTTCACTGCTCATCAAGACCATTAGAAATGCTTGTCATATCGAGATGGAAGACGCTCCATGAATCTTGTTAACTTTTCGGAGTGTCTCTCTCACCTCTCGTGACGAGTTTGAGCCCATCTTCTCCGGAGCAAAGCTGAATTTGGCTCCGACGCAGATGATGTCTCTTCAAACATTCTGTGAGATGTGAACCATCCAGGAGGAATCATCACAACAAACAACACCCTGGCTGTATCTGAAGGAGACAGGGGGTCTCGCACCTCAATCACTTCAAAATGATTTCATCAGTATTCCTGTAGATGAGCGTTTCACGTGGACCCTGAACGAAAAACCACGTAAAATTTAGGGCTTAAAATGAATAATATGCATCTCCTACCACCCAGCAAGTGTGCAAATGCGGGCGTCATCTATTAATGTCTTTCCATCAACAGGGATTATGCACAAAACCTCGGATGTACAAGCTGTTAATTTTCACTTTCACTTTTAGATTTCAGTATGAAATACTAAAGTGAAGATGATCTAAGCAAAAATTATTTAATCTATCATACACGAGGGTCGTACCACCGTGCTCAGTGGTCGTACCGCCGTGCTGATAAGGTTAGAGTACATTTCCCGAGCTAAATAGTTTCAGACTCTTCTCAGTCATTGAGGCCAGAGGACTGCAGACTGGTAATAGATTTGGCAGAGCTGTATGTCTGGCAGTGATTAGAGGTCGTGTCGTGCCATTTGAAATCGAGATCAGGCAAAAGCAATACGAACCAGCTCTGTCATTCGAACAATGCTGATCGGAATAACTTTAATGTCTGGCTATTGTCATCCAGTGTGTGATACAAACGTAGCGGCTACTGTACTACTTTACCAAAGCCTCGACGAAAAACGTGCTTTCAGAGGGACATTCTCTGAAGGAAAAGGCTAAAGACCTGCTTTCAGAGGGACGTCCACTGAAAGGAAGATGCTATGAAGACCTGCATCTTTTATGACACCTGTTGAGGCAAGAACCTGTTGTGATTCACTAATGTCAACGATGTATCAAGTGTGTGTGTTTCCACTGTAACTATTGATGTATGGACGGACTCTCTGGTCTAGTGGTGTCCACTAGAAAAACACTGAGGGGCCAATCGAGGAAAAAGGTAATTTCTGTCAGGTCGCAAAGGCTTTGTAAAAAAAATATACACACACACACGTAAAATCATCGGACAAAACGTTATCTAAGTGTATCAAAGACTTACATTAGGTCTCTGCACCATATGCGTCAAGTACGTTAACAAAAATATGTTTTCCCTATACTGATGACCATTGCTTACAATCTCTTTTATTCAGTTATTCTATTTTCTCCTATCTCCTTCCCACTCTAACTGATTCTCCGATAAAAAAAAGAAACAATAAACTAATGTTCTGTATTGTGAAATATTTCGATGAACTTGCTGGTTCTAAAGTCAAACAAGAAAGAGACCTTTCCAAAGTGTTTAGTGTGGACAAAGACGTAAGTGAATTAAGCAATGTGAAGCCAAGAGTGAAGGCTTTAATGGCCCAGTAAAGATCTTAGAAATCTAAAGTGGAGCACTTAGAAACCTTGAATGAAGCAGAGGCATTGATGAAGGTATCCTCCCGTGACTTGAGCCTTTGAATTAATATAAACCACTAAGTATTGAAACTGAAAATTGAAACTTGATGTTCGGAGATGACTACCTTCATCAGCCGGTCATGAATCTAGCTCTGAAGCTTTGATCATGATTTGCTTCGAAGCTTCGAAGTTTCGATCATTTTGGTCGCTGTAGTGGCCGTATAGTCCACGCAAATACCTATACCTCCTGAACCGCCCTCCCCCGATTCCACCTCCGACCTCCACCTCCTGCACGATCCACCTTCATCCCAGGCACGGCTCCACCTCCTCCCTGACCCCCCGCTCCCTAGCAATGCCAAACCCAGTGGTGGCCTGTCCGGTTACTGAGACCGTGGTGGCCTGTCTGGTCTTTACGTCCGGCACGGGCCACCACGGTCAGCCATGGTGGTCTGTGCGAACATAAGCCAATATATATAGACTCAAAAAGTATTGTTTTCTGGGATGTATTGCGAATGACAAGTGGTCGGATTGTTCTTTATAGTCGCACTCAACATTTGTAAATAGTTTAAAGAAAATCCGTACGACGTTTCCAAGTTAGCAGCTTCGGCTACATAGATAAATCATATAGAAGGTTACAACATTTTTCCTTTATAGTAAGACGATCGGAAGATTATCATCTTGATGATTATGATGATGATAAGAATGGCCTATTGATGATGTTGCTAATAATAAGAGAGGTCTGTTGATGACGATGGGAACAAAGTGAGGACTATTTCCCTTTAAGGCTGAGTCATCTGTTCATGACGCTACCTCGCGAACTAGGGAAGTGGCGAATATGTATAAAATCATATGTACCAGTGTCCCTTTTGTGAAAATGACCTATAAGGGACAAGCAGACGTGACCCGTCCACATCTCGTTTGTTGACATTGCCCAGTGGGTCGCCATCCATCATTACGTCACGCGTGTGACGTCATCTCACGTCACCCCATTTAGACGGTTGTCAGGTTTATGATTCACGCCGATGGATATTCGCACGTCGGATGAATTTAGCATCCACGCCTCCACCTGCAGGAGGGTGAATAAGTAGGTGTGAAGTCAGATGATGTGAGGGACTGACTACCAAGCGACATAGCCATATTCCGCTGCCATTAAGAGGGTAATAGTCATATTATTAATGGATAGAAAAAGCAGAAAGGAAATAATAGAAAACGATAAGTGACTGTAATAGATAATGAATATTCCCTCCATAATGAAGAGGAACCAATGCTTTTGTTGTAAGTGTTTGCGAAGGTCTTTATACATAAACCAACACAGGGTAAGACTTAAAATCTGTTCCAGGCTAACTTCCAAACTTGACCCCCTTGCCCGCAATGTTGGTTCACTTTCCCTCTTCTGTAGGTATTACTTTGGCTTTTGCTCCCGAGAGTTAGCTGCTTGTGTGTCTCCACCACTAGTTAGACCACGCAATACTTGGCAAGCTGCTGCATCACATGATTATTGTGTGGCCATCGGCAACTCAAGGGTGAGCGGTTTTGATAACTGCTTCTTTCCCTACACGTCGAAGCTTTGGAACTCTCTACCTTCTCATGTCTTTCCCAATAACTAT
>JAYMFT010109542.1:0-27732 GCA_038088735.1 Panulirus argus | reverse complement strand
CCATAGGTGATGGAAATAGGTCCTACTCTTTATCGTATGTGACGCAAGTAGTTTGTACTGTTCACTATATGTGACGCATATACTTTGCACTCTCCTCCATATGTGACGCACATACATTTTACTCTTAGATATGTGTGCCGCCGATACTCTGTACTCTTCAGCATATTTGACGCAGATAGATGGTACTCTTGACCATGCGTGACGCAAGTTTCCGTCGGATTGATTGAAAATAAAATAAAAAAAATTTGCTGTTTATCTTTCTTCATATTCCGCTGTCATCCGTCTGCCCAGCAGGATATCGTCCTAGCGAGGACTACCCGACATTACGATATACTGTTGAATGTAAGTGGTGGTGTGATTGCTATTGGGGCGTCCTGTTAGCCTGTAGTTGTCCGTCAGACTGTATGAAGGGAGGGATCCAAGTTATTATACGTTTCCCTTTAAGTGATTTAGATTAGCTGTAGCAACCTGCTTCGATAATATAGTGGGATATTAATACATTGGTTCAGATTTCAGATTGAGTTTATCCTCAAGAGGACAGGGTAATCTATCCACAATTACGGTGAGGCGCCTGCATTAGTAATCCTAAGGACTGGCAGTGCAGGTGTGTGGAGTGAAAACAATATCACTCAGCCTCCCAGTTGAGCTCCGAAGACAACTTGTTCACTGGTTTCATTGATCTTGGAGAAATAAAAGTCGGCATTCACGGAAACGTAAGAGATTATAACGTGCCAGAGATGACCTGACCGTGCTGACGTCGGATGACCCAACACTCAGAGATCGTAACAAAGGAACTGTCGGATCTGCGAGGATTTAATGGGTGATGAGACGCTTCGATATAAGGGAAGCCAGACCATGGGTGACACTTGCAAGCCCCTTTTCCCTTTTTTGGGTGTCTTAACGTTATCATACGGGGCCGGAGGTACTCCTGACGTAGAAATCGTCCAAAGGTCCTCTCCCGCTGCACCGATTCAGATAATCATATTAGTTTATTCTTGAGACAGAATAAAGATGCAGAAGTGTACACGTTGAAATGGGGAGTAAAAGATACACGAGATCTTGTTGAAAATACTGGAAGCTCTAATCCTTTTGCACTAAGATATTTCCTTGCTGGAAGAACAGACAGGGTAGAGTGTACAAATCAGAGCGAGAGCAGCGTTGCGGTAGGAATCAGTGATTCAGGATCATAATATAACTGTCAGGGACCAGCGTCTGTTAATGCGAAGAACACCGTGGGAAGACATGACCCATGCCGAGTTCACAACAGAAGTGAACGGCTTGTTTACAGGCGCATCATACCAGCCATGTTGTGCATCGCAAAACGAATGGAGTCCTGGATCATTGAACAGCCTTGAATAGACCAGTTTCCCTCACGAGGGAAGCCTTAGTTGCAGACTCATAGGAAGGGGTTAGGAGACCGCCCCTGACGCCGGCTCAGAGTAAGGGAATATGGAGGTGTTTTTTATCGCAGGACATATGGCGTTAACCCGATCCAAAGCCGGTGCCCCTCCTGTGTAGCTCATTATGTGGTTGGTGGACACTCCACGAGCCTCGAGTGTCAGGCCACACTGTCTTTGTGTCACCCTTCACAGTCTCCCCAGACGCCACCCTCAACTGCTCGAGCCTCATTAGTGCTCCCGTGTGGCAGCAGCCTCGCTCCTATATCTGCTGCACCCAAGGTCTGTCCCCCGTTTTTTCTTCAAGTGTGTCCTTTTTGTGTATCCCCTTTGTTCCCTCCTCCTCGGTCTGTGTCTTCTTCCTGTATCGCCCCTCGAGCCTTTTACGTCTTCTGTGGGTTTTCTTTTCGTATCGATTCTCAGCGTATTCTTTCTGTACCACGCTCTTTAGTGTAGAGTTCTCGTACCGATCTTCCCTTTCTTTGGCATCGCCTCTCGTCCTCCGGCAGTTCTTTCCTCATCAACGCTCTTCAGTCTTTCATCTCCTGGGCGCATCTCGTCGCGTCTCAGTATGCCTGGGTATTCATGCTGCTTCTTGGGCTCTTCCGCGCCGCCCGCGGCTGTTTCCGGCTGGCGGCACTGAAGGAGGTGGCGTCAGATGTGGCGGGCCAGTTTTGGGTTCTGTCACCGGCGTGTCGACCTCGACCGACTCACTCCGCTCTTGGAGGTGTTTGCTGGTGGGGTCTTTTACGGCATATTCTCGTATCATCAGTGCAGCCAGGAACGACTCTTGAGCACGACGGACCGACCCTTGGGTAGTATGGCTCTGCCTTAGACCCGATCGTTAAGGGTCGCACCGTCGTGCACAGGCATCGCACCGTTGTGTTCGAGGATCGTGCCGTCGTGTGCTTGAAGGACGACACCGTCGTGGTAAGTGTGGGCCAGTTGCAGGGAAGGGAAATTTGCCTTTTAAAACACACCTTGCCTCCCGGCCTTCTCCGTGCACGAGGCTTGGTTGTGAGTATTGTTAACCTCGCCAAATAGAATAATATCCAAGTCAGTGAAAATTATATCAAGTTTTTTCATACTTTATGCGACTGTCTTGCAATATTCAGCCTCCGTTGAAGGTCAGGTTGGGGTGTGGAACTCGCAATTTTCACCGTGGGTTTGTAGATTTTTTTAAACCTATAGTATTTTGTAGATTTGTTGGTAGTGGTGTTAAGACTGTGGCCCCTTCAAGCGTTGTAAGGCGTGAGGGAGGCGTGCTGAAGTATTCGGTGGCTCAGGACACGTCTCTGTGTAGTGTAGCGGGAGGGAGGGCGAGGCACACACTGCACATACTAGTTCTCCCTCCCCCTGTCTTAGTTACTGCCACCGTCTGGAGCCCAGCCCAGCCCACGCCGCCCACACTGTCGCACACTCCTCACCTCACCCGCCCGCTGTCCGATGCCACAGTCGCCGTGCTGTTTTTCAACGTCTGGTGTGACGCGGCTGATGGTGATGTGATGGCTGTTTGGCTCGAGTTCGGGGGAGGGGGGCGATTGGAGGCGAGGGAAGCGCCAGCACTTGGAATTAGTGGGGTGGAGGGGAGGCCCCGTATGTTGTAATTCGGCCACGATACGTTAATGATTTTTACGTGTGTCATAATTAGTGACAGTGTCCTTGAGTTTGGGGGTCTCAGCTTACCTGAATCACAGTTTAGATGATTTGTCGTAATTTGGGCCCCAGTTTGGCCGTATAATGATTGCATTAACTTTGTTTCTCTGGCCCTTGCTTGTACGTAGCTTGGACTGTATGTACTGTAAGGCGGAGAGGTCTGCGGGTAGCATGAGTCTTGGGGATGCCTTCAGCATGATATACGTGCCCCACTTTCTCAGGTTCTCCCAGTATGACAATTTGGCTGTGAAGCGAGAAGTGAGGGGAGTCTGCTACATCCTGGGGTGAAAGGTCACGAGTGGTGTGAGTCTGGGTCACGTAGGTTTTTTGAGGTGAGTTTGAGGGTCAGAGGATCTCACTCCCAAGGAAGATGTCTAAAGAGGAAATACCGAGAGTTATTGAGACAAGGATGGGAACGATCAATGAGTTCGTGGGCTTTGTGTCCTACCAGATCACATGATGATGTGGCCTGGTACTTTGGATGTGATAGCTATCTTGGGCTTTAAGGGTCTGACTTGAAGCATATTGTGTATCACCAGTCCCCCCTCCCGCCCCCTTCTTTCTCTCTTCTCCATCTGTTTTCATGTCTTCCTCTGTTTCTGCCGCTCATCCTTGGCCTTGACGGTTCGTTTTTCCTAATTTGTTTTTCTTTGTCCTCTAACCATGGCCTTCACATTGCAGTTTTGGCTTTTGTGTTGAACTCTGAGGATATGCTCTGGAGTGAGGTGATAAGTGCTGAGGGTAGGAAGCTCAAGATGGAAGCGTTGTGATTGGGTATCTGTTATGCTAGATGCTTCAAGTGTTGGGTCTTAATTTGAGTGTAAGATTAAGCAGGTCAAGTGTCTGACGGAGTGAGTCTGTAAATTGGTCGTGATGGAGACGGAGGGGTCGTGTGGGTGGGTGTTGGCCTGAGGGGTGGCTAAACCAGTCCGCACTTTACTTGTCCTTTATCTTGTCTTGAACAGGCAACTTGTAGGCGCAACATGTCGCCAGGGGAAGGCTTGAAGCAGGTAGTAAATCCAGGCCCCGTGATAACGTCCGCCAGAGTTATTATATTGTTGGTCAGGCCGGGCCGGGCCGGGCCGGGCCGCCAGTTAAGTGAGGCGGCCACTGTGTATAGGGTGATACAGTTCTCTTATTCCTGTGCTTCGTATTCGAGGGTTCGGGTTGGCTGTAAGAACCTGGCATCAAGAGAGGTGGTGAGGTCTTTTGTTTGAGGCGACGTAATACTCTGGTTAGCCCAGTAGGTAAGACAGTGACCCTGTTCGTAGTACTGGGATTCCTCTGCTGTTGGTAGATCAGTATGATCGAGACTGCGTTCCCCTGGGGGCGGGATTTAGGGTGGTTAGCGTGGGTCGGGCCAGTGGTGGACGGGGGAAGTGGACTGAGCTGCATATATATTGCCGCCTGTAGTACCTGCGTGTGTTTATGTGTGCACTCTGGCCATTGTGGAACACCTGGGAAGATAGAGTGCTAGTCTGTGCGTGCTCTTGCGCCAAGAGTGGAACTTTGTTACTCAGGTCCGAGGCTGCGTGTGTCCCTCCCTCACCCACACCCCCGTATATCACGGGGGTGGGGGGGTTACTTGCCCTACAAGTCCTTGGGGGTAGATATCCCGAGAGTGGGCGGCGGTGGGACGCCCCTTAAGCCCCAGATAGCGCGTTGCACATGTCTCAGGGTACACGTCCCATAAACCTCGTTAAGATATCCGTCAACGGGCGAGGCCGTACCTTCCATAAAGCAGCGGGGCGAGAACGTGTGGCATACCACCACGCGGCGCGGAGACGAGAGATGTCTCACAAGCAACAAGTGGCGTGTTGTCAGCCAGTCAAGTGTGCGTGTGTGTTTGTGTGGGAGGGTGGCGGCGGGAGGGGAAGGTTGGTGGTGTGAGTGTGGCTCACTCCCGTGCTTCCCTCCACCCTCGTATTAACGTGTGTGGTGCAGGCTCGACCCGTCTTCACCACCACCACCACCACCACTACTACTACTACTACTACTACTACTACTACTACTACTACTACTACTACTATGGCCCTTCCTTTCATTATAAGCCTTGGTTCTGCTTGCTGTGGGATGGAGATGGCTAGATTTCGGTCATATAACTCAAGAATTATAGAAGCCGATGCGGCGATTGTTGTAACCTTCATATGGCACGTGTGAGCTGACGGGTGAAGGGAGAGAACTGCTCTTGAACCGTGGACCGTGTTGCACGCCACACACACGTGCGCGCGCCTGCGATTGCTTTGTGTGTGTGTGTGGGTGAACTTAACATAATGTTCACAATTTTTCAATTCTATTGCGCTAATTTGGTTGTTAGTTATGGATTATGTAGGCAGAGTTGATGGATTAAGAGAATTGAAAAGTAAAAAAAGATGAAGGTAGGGTTGTAGATAGTGGATGTTGAAGTTTCCTCGAGTATTTGATTGGGTATATTCGGAATGGGGAAGGTGGAGGGATTCCACCCTGTTCTGTATATCTGTGGCAGTGTTTTGGTAAATGCCCATGCCCATTAGTGTATACATGTGGCGTATGCGTTTATTCTTTTATGTATAATTGGCATTTATTGAAGGATTTGCGTCGTCTGAGGAGGAGGAGGAGTGGGGTAAGGGTTGCTGGAATGTCCGAGTCGTCAGTTGCAGCGCCGGGTTGATGTCTGTGGCTCCTGCTGTCTGTCAGTGAGGCCAGTCACTGCGTGAGGCAGTCCACTGCCAGCATACTGTCAGTCATTAAGGCCAGCCACTGCCGACACTGTCAGACGGTAAGGTCAGCCGCTGCCACCACTGTCAGTCTTTAAGGCCAGCCACTGCCGACACTGTCAGACGGTAAGGTCAGCCGCTGCCACCACTGTCAGACGGTGAGGTCAGCCGCTGCCACCACTGTTAGACGGTGAGGCCAGCCAGCACCACCGTTCGTTACCACCCAGCTGATGGGGGAGTGCCACCACCGTCAGCCAGTGCGGATGGTGGCAGCAGTGCCACCACGTCACAGCGGCCACTGCCAGGTGTTGCCACCGTTGCCAGACGCAGGGACCGCCACCGCCACCACCCAGCACACTTCCTGGTTGTCGTTCACTCTCTGGTTGTTACGTACGCTGCGTTGCGTCCTTATCCCCGGCTGTAGCTGGCTGTGCAGAAACGAATTGGGTTTTCATCCAGCTTGTCGAGATTACCCGCCATCGATTCCCTGCTGGCGTGGCTCGAAAGACGGTGGGGGGCAGAGTTTTGCCGTGCGTGGTGGGTGGCATGGACTACCACTTGCCCCCCTGAGGTTACGTCTCGTGGGTCGGTAATGGATTAGATTGGTGGGGCATACTTGCTCCTCCCGCCGACGTGGCTATAGGTCGTTCTTATTATGAAAATGTTCTTTCGTTTCTTCCCCTCACTAATTCAGTTATTCAGTATTTCTCTCCTACTTTCATGTTGCTATTCCTTATCTTTTTTTTCTGCACCTAATCTCCCTCTTTTTTTTTTCCACTCATTTCTTCTCTTTGCTCCTCACCGCCTTCCCCGCTCACTCCCCTTCGCCTCCTTCCCCCTCTCCTTTGCCTGCTGTTGGTGTTTCGTAACTTCCTCTCTTGTCATCTTCCACTCAGTATGACCAGCAGATCCAGGTGTTGTCCAGCGTACACCTGCATGCTACCCACACCCCCTCCCACCCACCCACACGCTCGTACGAGCCGGGCTGGCTGCTCTGGCGTGAGCCGCTCTAAAAGAAGGTGGTCCCTCACACCCGCTAACCAGATTGACGCCAGACTGGCTCCGCGTCGTTTGATCTCCTGTGCCAGTTGACGGGTTAGGTAAGTGTGGGGGTGTATACGTTTGTCTGTCTGTCTGACTGTCTGTCTCACTCCAGATTTAATTCTTCGTCACCTTCAGTCTGTCTTGCATTCTTTGTGATTTGTGATCACGTATTTTTATTGTGCGGGGAAGGAGTGTTTCACTCGTGGGGGCTCCATCTCTTTGTGTGTGTGTGTCTTACTGGAATGAAGTGTACTGTCAGCGATCACAGCAAAGCTAAGTGGAAACAATGCAGGTATGACTTGTTGATTGTTTTGATGCAGAATGGTTTCCTGACAGTTATTGACCAACACTTGGTGTTGTCGAGACTCCGGAGGTAAGTTTTGCCGTATCTGAAATCTTGATTTGATGTTGAACCTCCTTTTTAGTGTGTTCTTGTGCTTGCATTTCATACAGTGGCTGAGGTAATATTGAAAATGTACCTGAAGTTACCTTGTCTCTTTCCAGACATTTCTTTCGTATTATTTATGAAATGAGAGAGTGGACATGCGATAGGTGTTTACATGTGTGTTCAGATAATTTTCCACTTTATAGTCGTAAAATTATTGAATTTTTGGTGGTATGTTTTGCCCGTCCTATCGCGATGTCCTTCTCTGACGTCAATAGACGCTCCTCCATTGTTTCCAGGTTACAAAAACATAGGAACATCTTGTCAGCCTCATAAAACTGGAGATCATTTGCCATTAACACATCGTAATTCGTGTGACATTATTCTTTTATGGATTTCTGAAGGTGGAGCGTAAATTTTAAGACTTCTTGTTTTCAGATTTCATGGCCATGGTAGCAATTCAGCGTTACAGCTGGACCCAAGCAATTCTTTAATGTTCTATATCTTGGTGCAATCAGGTTTGGATATTTAGAAACATTTGCACATCCCTGGACTTTTCATTAGAGACCTAGGAGCGGGGAAGTGATGACATGAGGAGACGGGTTTGTGTCACCCAGACGACACCAGGTCACAGGTGCATCTTCTCCAGGAATTAGCGACCTAGCCGGTATGGGTGGGTGTGGAGTAAGAGATATGCGTCGTTACAGCTCTTGAGCAGGACGGTCAGGTCCTGAGGATGACGGTACGGTCCATCAGCACGGCTGTCGGGTCCTTAAGGGTTACGATCCTCGAGCACGACGTTTACCGCCATTGGCGCAAATACTGTGCATCATCCTTTAACTGATGTCTTAGTAAATATTGATATACGCATTAATTTCCTCTCGACTAAAAGTCGCTTCTCAGGTAATATTTCATGCCAGGGGTGGACAGAGTCCACATCCGGCCCGGCAAATGACTTAATGTGGCTGCCATTACCTCTAGCAGTGGGGAAAAGAGGAATTGCAGCTTTGTCATAACGGGAAAGGATCAGTTTTAAATACGTCCTTCTCGGGTATTTGTGTGGGAGTTGGAGCGGCAATTTACGCCGTACCAAGTTTGGGTCCGTCACATTAGACGGTACCCTTAAGGATTGACGCAGGTCTGGGTGTGATGGTAGTACGTGGGACTCAGATCCAATGAGTAGGTCTCGGGAGAGCAAATTTTTACCTGAGACGTCTGTCCTCGACATTACCTGGTATGTCAAACGTCTTTCCCCCTTCGTCTTATGCTTACTTGATGTCGGTTGTATTTTTTTTTTATGTCCTTTGTACAGCAGTGCAAGACTTGATGTGGGGATTTAAAGATGGCTTTGCGTCTAACGTTAATTGTGTGGCTCGGGAAGGTTACTAAAATTTTGGAAATGTCAGCGAGGCAGAATACCCTCTCACCACCATAGGGGTTCCCTCTCCCTCCCCACTGCAGGTTACCCTCCAGCCCCTCCACCACCACCACCACCACCACCGCCGCAGGTGTTCCTCCCCACCTTCCCTCCCCACCACGGGTTACCCTCCTGCCCCTCCACCACCACCAAGCCAGGTCTGTGATCCTGCCTCTACCACTCCAGTGTATTCCGTGCTGGAGGCAGTGTCTCGCGTATCAGCGAGACTGTGGTGGTGCCTGGTGGTGGTGGTGGTGGTGGCGCACATGTTTTGATATTGTTGTTGCTCAGCTCATTACAGCGGGCGGGCCTCCCCGCGCCCGAGGATGGGGCGGGGCCCGTGCCGGTTGCAGCAGCAGAGTCAGACTGGCTTGTGTCAGAGCCGAGCCTTTGCAGGGCGTGTGGTGTTGTTGTTTGCTGCGTGGTGACATGGGGCGGCCGGCCTTACCGTCCTTGTTCCCGTCCGTACGTTACTCTCTCTCTCTCTCTCTCTCTCTCTCTCTCTCTCTCTCTCTCTCTCTCTCTCTCTCCCCGTGGCCCTCTCAACCACTATTCCTTTATCGATTTATGTATGATTATTGGAATAATCTGTGAGGCGCGCAGAGTGGCCTAACACACACACACACACACACACACACACACACACTGCTGGATAACTGGCTTAAACTAAGGTCTCTGCAAGGATGTGTGTGTGCTTACGTACATTGGAGAAAAGACATGGTACATATATACAAGGTTAAGATACGGGGAGTCACGTATGTCAAATTCCCTCCCTCCGTCACACACAAATGATAATCACAAGTACAGTAGTACCACACAGCCCTCATAAATCCAGGCGTATAACCCTCACTGGTACGGGCAGTCAGTCGTCCCGCATTTCCGTGTCGAGGATGCTGGTATAAACAGCGAAACACTATCCAGATCATTTTCGTACCATTGAAACAGAGCCGTGAAAGATATGCTTGGCAGTACGCTGGTACGGTCTCACATGATCACTGTGTGGCCGGCCGTCGGCAACACAGGGGCGGGACGTTGTGTGTTGTGGTGTCTATTTTTTTTTTTTTTTTTCAAGGACATAAAGTGGAACTCCTTTCCTTTCTTCCTTTTATTTATTTATTTTTTCGCTAACAGTTACGATCTGCACCGTGTTTATAAAGGGCAGATTTTACACTTTTTTTGTAAAACTCTTGAATTATGTTCCTCTTCTCGGCTTTCTTATTATCTTTAGCCCGTTTCCTATAAAATTTAATGCCTGAGGACTTGGGTCTGAGACCGAAGCCTTCGACTTGACATAAAAGACCAGGACGTGGAGGGGTGCTATAGAACGATAAGGTCCTCATTAGGCAGTGTCGCATCCGTCTGGAAGACCCAAGGGTGTAGAAGGAACCAGGGAGGCTGGAGGGCAGGAGGAGTATCACAAGTCCACGTCCAACACTCGATGTGTGAACTGTGGGGGGAAAAAGATGTAGGAGGGGGCGAGCGACGCTGACGGAGGAGGTACTGGAGCGGAGAGATTGGTGCGAACTAACACAGAGGAGGGCCCTGTGACTGACACCATCGTTGGATGGTAAATGGTAATCGGATTTTGCGTAATGCCCCGTGATTGATTTTAGATTTTCTCCCCGCGTGGCAGCAGAGTCTGGTTTAATATCCAGGTTTACGCCCTCAACAGGACGCCAGAGCTTGGCTGGTGTATTCCATTTAACTGAAATACCCGACTTTACGTTTTCACGTGGGTGTCTCCATGCATGAAGCGTGTCAGACCCTATCTATAACCACACCCTTTCTTTTTTTTTTTTTATAGATCCTCGTTTCAAATGTTTAAATTTGTCCTCTTTTTTTTTCCATCTCTGGTTGCAGTTGCTTTAGTGACCCGTTGATTTATTATTATTATTATTATTATTATTATTATTATTATTATTATTATTATTATTAAATGTCTTTTTATGATTATTATTAACCTCACGAGTGTATCCCGTGCCCCACCTGTGATCCGCCCGCGCACGTCCCCAGCCTGCCCTCATATGTTGCCCTGCTTGCCTCCCCCGGCCACCTCCCTCTTTGGCCATAACCATTGCTTCTGTCCGTATGGAGGCGTCGCCCCCTGGTTGATGGTGATGCCTGCGTCATTGTGGCCGTATTTGGTGTTGGTGCAGCAGCCTCCACCACCACCCACCCAACACCGCCACGCCTCGACGATAATTGCTCCCAGCCGGCCAGGTTGGACCGTCCTTCTTCCTCCTCCACCTCACCTTATACAGGAGTGAGGTGAATCCCTCCCTATACTAGTGAAGGTTCGGGCGGGATGCCATCACAGGACTACTTGACGCCCGTGAGTTTCGTGCCCTCACATTTCCCCCGTCTTGGCTCCTCTCGTCATCTCGTCATGTCGCTGCCGGGGACAGATGAGCAGGGGGTGGGAGGGGTAATATCATGTGTACCCAAGATGTTCGCACGGGTGTGGGTAAATGTCTCTTCATCTTGGATCGATTGTTCTTGTCCCTGTCTTTAGTTGATCACATGCAGCGTCGTGGGCATTACTCACATGCAGCGCCGTGGGCATTAATCACTTACGCCTGTGCTGTCTCCCCATACATGGCTTTCGTAAGTATCTCTCTGTTTGTCTCTCGATGTCTCTCTATTTTTTTCTCTCCCTCGTCCTCTTCTCCCTGCTTCGGCCTCCCAGGTAATGTCATTCCTGAGTGGGGGGTTTGCCGTGCCTGACCCTGATTTGCTTTGTGTCGGGAACCCCGGAGAATTTATTGGGCACCCCATGTTCATCCTGTGAACGGTAGCGCAAAAGGATTACAGGGGTCGCAAAGGGTCTTTGGTCAGACCCCACCAGTGGGGTGACATAGGCCAGGGCATCTATACTGACGGTTCTCGCCTGACCCTGGACACGCGCCGGCCCTCCTCCTCCTCCTTCTCCTCCCGCTGCAGCGTCTGGTGGCGTCGTCACCCGCCTCGACTTAACTCGGTCAGTGTTCATGGGCCACAAGTAGGGTAGATTATGCTTGAGAGCCTTGGGCCGGCCCCTCACTCACTCACCTCCCTCTCTCTCTCAGCCTCCTATCACGCTTTCCCTTCCACCCACGCCCCTTTCCCTACTGCACTCACTCCACCCACGCCCCTCTCCCTAGTGCACACACCCCACCCAAGCCCTCTTTCCAGACACAAGCTCCCTTCCCCCCCCCCCCCCCCCCCCCCACCCCCCCCCCCCCCCTCCCACCCCCCCCCAGAGTCTCTCTCTCTCTCTCTCTCTCTCTCTCTCTCTCTCTCTCTCTCTCTCAGCGTTCCTCACCTCCCCGCGACTAATCCGCAGTCTCCCCTCCACCTCTCCAGCTTCCCGTGCACTCGAGGCCCTCTCCTCTCACACCTCTCCCACTCTTCCCTCTCAGGCGGGTCAGTTTCAACCAGCCCCATCACCTGCTCCCATCTCTGCTGCTGTAATCAGTTTGTTAATAATGTTTTTGATGTGGTATATTTTTCTTATGTCCCATATCTATCTATCTTCCTATGTATCTATCTATCTATCTGTCTATCTATCTATCTATATTTGGACGTGGCCGCAGGAGCCCCATAGAATGGATCATACGGCAAGAAGGTATATATATATATATATATATATATATATATATATATATATATATATATATATATATTCAGCGCCTCTCAGTAAGAGACTTTTATGTACTTTTTGTTACCAAATACCAGGGTCTGCACTAAAAAAGCGATTGTCGATTTTGTTGACCGTAAACTGTTTTTATCCATTGTTTAAAATGTTTCGGTGTTTTCATTATTATTTTTTTTCCTACTATTGTAACCGAGAGGCTGACTTTAACGTTGGGCAGACCTGTGGTCGATGTGTCTGGCCTTGGGTAGTCCCTTTCCTCCTAGGGAGAGAGAGAGAGAGAGAGAGAGGAGGAGGAGGAGGAGGGAACGAAATTCGCCAGAAATAACCGAGAAAAGTCTTCTGGCGTCTTGTTTAATGGCATAGTCCTGGTGTGCATGTTGCATGTCTTTATCCTGATCTTGAATGTTGTCTGTTACTGGAGAGGTGTTGTTATTCTTTTCTGGAGAACTGTTATTGTTCCAAATTGGATGACTCATATTGTTCTTTACTGGAGAACTTTTATTGTTCCTTACTGGAGAACTCTTATTGGTCCTTACAGGAGTCTCCTCCTCCTCTTCTTCTTCTTCTTCTTCTTGCATCATCTCATCTTTTTCCTTCTTTCCTTCCCTCATCAGTCTCCACATCCTCCTCCTCCTCCTCTTCTTCTTCTTCTTCTTCTTCTTCTTCTTCTTCTTCTTCTTCTTGTATCATTTCATCTTCTTCCTTCTTTCCTCCTCCTCCTCCTCCTCCTCCTCCTCCTCCTCTTCCCTCTTCCTTGCCATCTTCTCTCTCCGTCTTATCCGCCCCCTCATTTTTCTCGTCCACCGCTTCATTGCTTTCCTGTGTACTGAAGACAATATGTTTGGACTGGGAGATGATTGCCTTGACATTGACAAGGGTTTTGCTTTTGTCTCTCAGTTTGATATGCCTTTATGTTTGGCTGAAGACGTGATTAGGAATTTCAGCCGTGTCTCCATGAGATACAAGGGCGGAGGGTCTCCGTGTGATCCAAGGGCGCAGGGTCCTCATGTGATCCAAGGGCGCAGGGTCCCCATGTGATCCAAGGGCGCAGGGTCCTCATGTGACCCAAGGGCGCAGGGTCCCCATGTGATCCAAGGCCGCAGGGTCCCCATGTGATCCAAGGCCGCAGGGTCCCCATGTGATCCAAGGCCGCAAGGGTCCCCGTGTGATCCAATGGCGTAGGGTTCCTATGTGATCCAAGGGCGCAGGGTCCCCATGTGATCCAAGGGCGCAGGGTCCCCGTGTGATTCAAGAGCGCAGGGTCACCATGTGATCCAAGGGAGCAGGGTCCTCATGTGATCCAAGAGAGCAGGGTCCTCATGTGATCCAAGGGCGCAGGGTCCCCATGTGATCCAAGGGCGCAGGGTCCTCATGTGATCCAAGGGCGCAGGGTCCCCATGTGATCCAAGGCCGCAGGGTCCCCTTGTGATCCAAGGGCCAAACTTGTAAATTTGAGGGACAATTTTCTAATAGAACATAACCCTATCTTGGTGCACGGGGCCCGAGTGTTAACCCCCACCGTATTATCCACTGGGAACGCCAACCAGCCGCACCAGACAACCAGAACGTGACTGAACCCGAGGCCGCCGGAGCCCGGCCACGTCTCTTGTAAACCAATCTGTCCACCTCAGCTCACTTGAGCTGTGGTGTGGCGCGCACGTACGCGCACACACACACACACACACACACACACACACACACACACACACACACACACACACACACTTACAAGACATATCATGACATTAAGCAAGAGACTTGTTTAAGAAGAGGTACTTTTATAGAACCAGGGTGGTGAAGGAAGTGAATAGAGAGACTGAGGACATGGTTAAAACACACAGTATACATAAACTTGTATTGTACGGTAGTGGGGAATGTTGAAGAGATGGGGCCCCACGAGCGTGAAACTCCCCCACCCCGTGCGGTACAAATGGGTACTGACAAATTTGTGACTAAAAACAACCATACCACACTCACTGTACCGCCCCTCCCAGCTATCCAGCTCCCACCCCGGGCTCACCCCAGCCACCCTTAACTCACAGCACCCCACCCAGGGCCACCCCCCCGTCTCTCTGCAACCATCATATCCCACTCGACCCGACCCTGACCCCGTGCGGAATAAATTCGCCGCTCTTGCGGCAAAAATCAGACCACCGCCACGTCCCATGCTGCCGCGCCTTGCCCTGACCCGCCACATCCACCAGCCCCGGCCTCATTGTCATCCATCGCCAGCAGCCCGTGAGCAAGTGCCCCATTTACCGGCAGCGAGGTGCCTCGTCCTGTCCCATCAGCGTTGAGCGCGCTGGGCCCCGGAGCAGCTCAACCTATTGTCTCAACTCGTGAGACGGGCCGTCCGCCTCCCGGCGAATGGTAGATTACAGCTGTTTGTCTCCTCTCTCTCTCCGGGATCTGGATAGTTTACGTCTCTGGTTTCCTTTCGGTGTATCACCCTCACGTACCCAAGTATACCCAAATATATTAAGAATGTTAAAGGCATATTTGCAGATACAGTAGACTCTGTAATCCGTGTGGCATTCCGGAATACGAATGTGTGTATCCTTTAGGGCCTAGCTGTGCCTATGTCCTCCTCATGGGCCTAGCTTAGGCCTATATTCTCTTTGGTAGGCCTATACCCTCCTAGGCCTAGCTAGGCCCGTAAAGTCTGCCGTGGACGTGCAGTTTTAAAACTGACTGACGTCAGCTTTCAGCCATCGCTGGATATAGAGGCGATGTCGATCGTTGGGTAATATTTATATTTTTTAAATGTTTTCTCAAATATATATATATATATATATATATATATATATATATATATATATATATATATATATATATATTCACATTTATATTTATAGCGTAAGGCTGCCTTTAGCGAAACCATTTTCTGTTGTAGTGTCTAAGCCTAAGAGGGTTGGGAACTGGCAGTAGCCATTAAAAGATAATTACGTTTTCTCTTCCCCCAACATCTCTCTGAGCCGCCGAGAGTAATTTCTCGTGAAGTAATTCCCAGTTACTGAGATTCCGATTTTCATCACCATTCATGAATATCCAACCCCAGTATTCAGTTTCCAGATTCGGTGTTCCAGTATTCAATTTCCAGTACCAGTATTCAATATCCATCTCCGGTGTCCACAATTCCTGGCTTCGGTATTCAGCTTCCAGCTCCGGTATTCAATTTCCATCTCTGCTATGCAGTTTCCAGATCCAGGAAAGTCTCCAGATCCCGTTTAGAAGAAACCATAATGAGGAGATATATTTTTCGTCCTATCTTTTCCCCTCATTTCCCCCCTCCCCCCTCCCCACCTGTGGTGTTGGAGGATAATTGTTAAGGTTGCGACAGTTTGTTAGACGCGGGTAATTAGTTACTGTGACAGTTTATCTTGAAAGAGTCATCGTCCTTCCCCTCGGGAGGTAAACTGGTATGGGGTCTGTGGTTTGGAAAATGTTGGCAGAGATGGTGAGAAGCGGTCGGGGGAGTATTTTTACTTCCTCCCTCAATCCCAGAGGGTTAGGAAGGGGATGGGGACCGTTGATAGTAGAGTGTTTGGGTCTTGGCTCCATTTTCTTTATGCCCGAGCAGCTGGCGGCGTGTCTCCCATTCTCTTGCTTGTGTGCTGGGAGGGGGTGGGGGAGGGGAAAGATTTACCGCTGTGCTTTGAGGGGGATGACTTTTCGTTTCTGGGACGTGTGTCGTTTCTTTTTTTTGTAAGCGAGGTCAAACAACTGGTTGACTTGTATTCAGTTCATTGATGTGTATAAGCGATGACTATGAATTCGAGTTTTTGTTTTTTATGCTTGTGTTTCGTTCTTATACATTGCAAGGAACAGGGAAGAGGCCGGGCTCCAGCACGTCAAGGCTGGGTGATCGTGCTCTGCCAGAGATTTGGACACGAACTAGAACGCTTAGAATGTGAGAAAAATAAGCCCTTTTTAGAAACAGGTCCAAACGAAGCCTGCAGACCAAAATCCCGTCCAGGTATTAAGCTGGGATCTCTGCTGATCCCTCTTTGCACAATTAGGTGCCAGATATTAGTGTTGTAGGTTATTGATGATAGTGTAATGTGGAACTGACACGGTCATTCACGTATACTCAGAGAATTGTTAGATTGTGAGCTGTGTATTCTCATGTGCAGAATATTTTTGAGCTTGGAGAAAGTATCGTATATATTTTTTTTTCCCCCGATGTTGACTGATGGGATGTGAGTATAGGCGCAGCGTTCGGCATTAGCGGGAGGCGCCTTGAGCCGGGAGACGTCAGGTGTGCAAGTGACAGGGTTGGTGTGATCCGTGGGTACCATAATGCCTGGGTGTCGGGTCCCGGTGTCGCCTTCCCTGAGACGCTCCCTCCCCCCTGGCAAGGCTGGCTTACCTGACGTACACACACACACACATACACACAATTGCCATCATAGGATGACCTTGGTGGTGCCAGCTTGGTGCACCGCATGCCGATGGTATGGCTTAGCTTGACAGGCTGACATCCCATCCCTCCCCCCATCAGTGCCAGCTTGGCGAGCTACACGCCCATGACAAAGCATAGAGTTCTTGTTTACACAACTGTCATTGTGTCGCGGTTGCTGGAAGGCATGCGATAATTGGGATATAAGAATGATTTCTTGGGTAATGAATTAGTTCCAGCCTGGTCTGTGGAAGTATTAGGCTGGAGTAGCCACATCGTCCACAAATGTGTCGGTCTAGGGTGATGCCCGATGGAGCATGACAGTTATGTAGGAGCCAAGGGAAATTATTAGGTTTCCATGGTGGTGCTGGGAGGGCCACAGGAGTCCCAGGGAAGTCAAGGATGACGTAGAGAGCGTTAGATCTGCGCTCAGGTATGGGAAACGATAGGAGTGGTATAAGGGGGTTACCCCACGTGCTGCTGTTGTGCCGTTACAACCATAGTGATGGTTTGAAGAGCAAGATAGTGTTGGAAGGGAAGTTGTGAATTCAAGGATGGTGCTGGGAGTTCCTGGGTGATACTAGGAGAATCTCGGTAGAGGTGAAGGTACCAGGACGACAGTGAGTGCAAGACGTTCTCTGAAATTCGAGAGTGATGCAGAGAATGACAGGTTGACTGTAGGAGTAGTCAAGAGGGGCTCTGGCTGTAAAAAAGGCGAATCTAGACTTTGACAGGAGCGTGTAAGAAGTAACCCCCGTGACGACTGGAGCGTCATTGTAGTGGCGAAAGTGTCAAGGTTGACGTCCAGTGTGCTCGAGGTGCCGTGACCTTTTGTCTGGTGTGAGGATCGGGTGTGATTGAGGCCTCATGTTGAGCCCTGAACATCCAGCATCGTGTCCCCCGCCCGCGGCATTAGCCTTAGACCCGTTTCACACACGTCCATGATTAGCCACGGCTGGAGACTCAGCTCCCTGGCTCCAGGGAAGAAGAAGAAGAAAGAAACTACTGGAAAGAAATGCGCCACAAAATGGTGGACCTTTGATGCATGTTTTCGATGTAAGGCCACGTAATTTGGCCATGAATTGCTCCCTTACATATAGTTATTTAGTTGTTTATTTAAGGGCGATTATTCAGTCACTGGCATTCAACGAAGGATTATCTCGTTTGCCAAGGGGGCAGTTATCGTAGTGACCTTTAACTTGACCTTTAAGGGTTAGATCAGGGGCTAACGACCAGGGTCCTACCCTCTTGCTCGAGAGGTTAAGGGAAACGCATGAAAATACGGTTTCTACTTTTTCAATATTTTGGCTTTGTAGTTTAAAGCACTGCCACTCGTAGGGGGCTGCTGTCACGTCTCCCGAGACACAGGTAGGTCAAAGATGATGCCGAAGATATAAAACAGAAGTGGGTACAGATCTTGCTGGAGGCCTGAGTGAGACACCTCTTGTCTGCTGTTCTGTTTACATCTCATCCTAGGAGGTTAGGTTGTGACGTCACACAGTGTCCATCACTTGGAGGACGGTAAGGTTAGTCGGGTGTCGGTGCTGGATTGGATCGCAAGGAATACCAGTTTTTATGGGATTCGTGATCAGAAAGCGAGCATCCAAACCTACCATCAGCGTTTCCAAGATCCAGGTGGTCGATCTGCCTTGAATGTTCGTATTATGTTTATTGTGTTGAAACTTCCAGCCTCAAACTAAAGCTATGATCGAGGCCAAGCCTTAAATGACAGTAAGAGTAGGCTGAAGACATGGGCAAGATGGGAGAAAATGGGAAAAAATAATAGATTTCTGAAGAAAGTGGGATTTTTTTTTTTGGACTGGGGAGGTCTTAGCCGTTTTGAAAACGCCTGTCTAAGCCATTAATATTTTTGAGAAAGGCGATTGCGTCGTGTAGTTCACATCATCACGGCGCATTATTCAGACGGATGGAAGCTGGAATGGATTGTTTTACGTCGTATTGTGGTCTTAGTTTCCTTTCACCCACTTTCAAGCTTCCACACTTGACTCGTGTAATCTCATAATGAAACAAAGCTGAACGAAAAAAAAATAAAGGACTTTTAGGTAACTCGAGATGCAAAGTAAATCTCTTCAGCCTCTTGGAAATGATCCATGGGCTACTGGTTAAGAACCCACGCTTTACAGTAGTAGGAGTAATATATATATCTTTATTATCCAGATATGTAAATGGTTTTCTGCCCTGCGTAATATAAGTAAAACTGAGTAAATGAAGCGAGAGTAGTTGTTAGGAGAGTAAAGTCATGGTTTGAATGAATTGGAAACCAGAGGAGAACGTGATTAATGTTGAGAATATATATATATATATATATATATGTCATCCACGGCATGGCATCGTCATACCGGCGTGTAAACAGCCGCGAGGGTTAACTAACTCCCATTCGGCTCATCAGGTAGTGTAGTCTTCATTTTTTTTTATGTTGAAGGCTCCAGTCACGGACAAAAGTCTAGACAGGATATATATTTATGTATCAGTGGGTTAGGTATCCCGCGAACTGTCGCCAGGAATCGTGAGCTGTGGTAGATTTTGAATTGTCGAGGGCGTAACCGTTCGGAGTGCGGAGGAGGAAAGAAGCAAAGCAGTGGTACGGGGAGGAGAGTAGCGGGGCGGGCGGCGGTGTGAGGTTGATGGGTGTGCCAGACCGGGCCCACCAGGCAGGAGCTGTTGCCGGGTGACGTCACGACCTTAGGGGTAGGACCGGGGCTCGGTAGTCTGGCGCTGTGGTCCGGCCGGCCGGCCAGCTAGCCAGCCAGCCAGCCAGCCAGGGTCTGGGTATTGAGAGTGGGGAGGGGGTAAAAAAAAAAACCTGTTTGGTTGTGACTCGGCTTCTTTTCGTGCTTACTTAACACGGAGATTATTATTTTTCTTGGGATTTTATCGTATGACACTCACCGAGGGGTGAGGAGGAGGCATGAGTGCACTGCAGCGTTGTGTAACGCTTCGAGGGTGTCGACCTGTTGTACTGACGAGCGTCCTTAATGCGGTGTGTGGTGACTTTAGCAGGCTAGGCTGCTGGGTCTTATCACATGACTCAGGTGTGCGCGCATTTGCTCCATCTCATTGGCCCAGTAATGGAAAGATGTCCGTTTATTGATTATTACTATTAACTAGTACTTGTTATTTTATCATTACTATTTCAGATTACAGTAAAATAAGTACATTGTCAGTAAATTTTTACATAAAACTCGGAAAAATGACCGATGCGGGAAGCAAGTGTGGACTGGATGTTATATAAAGCAGCCTGAGCAGGGTCAAATATAGTGATGGAAGCAAGGTTGGTCGAAGGCTGAAATCTGGCCGAGGGGCATGACAGTGGTTGCGGGTAGTAGTAGGGAGCGTCAGCGACGTGGGGCATCGGCTGGTGTCGGCCGTTGCTGTATCGTCTTGCCTCTAATGAGAGGTGCAGGTTGCCGGCAGACGGCTCCCGCGCCTCACCTCCTCCTCCGTCTGGTTAACTGAGAAAATATCACGTCTTTTTTTTTTTCCAGTTTATAGCCTTATTTTTCCTTTCCGGTGAGGGAAGGAGTTGAGGATACTGTTGCTCAATAATTGCATTCCAAAATACGTTTAGTTACCTCCTCACTGTATCACTGTTGTGTGCTCACATTACCGTACAGAACCGATGTTTCTGACTGTAGAAAACGTCCGGTCCTCCGCCGTCGCATCGATTCATTAAAATGGAATTAGTGGAACCTGCTGGAAACCTTACATAAAGTAGCCGAGGGAATTTCATTTTAGAATACTAATGGAAAACGCTGGTGCACAGTAAATCCACTGAAGAGCGAAGGTCTTCGTGGAAACTTTTTGGGATGGAACACCACATGTATATGTCAGGTGCTCACAGCCCGTTCGACCGGCTACAGGTAGACTATGAGGCACGTTTTCAGATTCATATTTAAAGACGACAGATAGACGCAAGTCGAAATGTATATCTCCCGTGTACTGTCTCTCTCTCTCTCTCTCTCTCTCTCTCTCTCTCTCTCTCAAATTCGGGGACTGAATGATCTTTGACCATTTTTTTTTTAACTGGACAGTATCGCCTGCCTCGAAAGATGATGTCAGCGCATTCTAGTTAGGCTGTTGTAAGTGCTTTGAAGAGCATCATCATCGATTTTCCCTCTTTCGTTTTGAATAGATCTGCAGAGTCAATCCTACTATTGTCTCTGAAGACTCAGCCGTTGCATTTTTATATTTATTAAATATAAGGTTATTAGAAGTAATTATCCCTAAATCAGGTACATTTCTTTTCCGGTACATAATGCTATTTGCCTGTGGCTTTTTTTTTCCCCCCTTTCCTTACGGATCACTTGAAATTTTTCTTCGTTAAGAGTTCGTTAATATTTCGTGGCCCACTTCATGGAAGACTTTGCTGAAGATCGTTCGTTTTCCCTGATTGTCTACCTAGTATTTCATACTCTGTTATCACATGGGTATATGAAACTGGTTGCAACGTAGGTATGAGAATCACCAGAGGTGCAAGCGTAGTTCCTTGGGCACCACTTTTTACCGATGCTGTAAACTAGAAATTGTATGGTTTGCATCAACAGCTTGTTATAACCTCTTTGCTAGGAAGTTGTATATCGGTCTTCCCAAATTTACAAGTTATTCCAGAGTTGCTGCTTCTTGTGTGTTATGACACTGTGGCCTTAGTTGTGTCTAAGCTTTTGGAAAAATAGTATTTGTTTGTGTCAGCACTTTCTGTTTTCCCATATTCAGTTGTATCGGTTCTCTTTTTTCCCCTCTCTTCTGTTTCATCAATTTCTTTCCCCTCTCCTTTCTTTCACGCTCTTCGTCTTGATTTATTGCTCTCTGTATCAAGTACGGCGTTCTACATCCTTTGTTCTGCGAGACGTCAGTTTGCCTGCTGACCCAGGAGTAGTGGTGTTCACGAGGGCGTTCCATCCTCACAGCGAGGTACGCATCGGCAGCACCTGGTTCACATCTCCATTACAGAGAAGGCTCAGTGCTGGGTTAGGACCAGCCAGGCGCGGGGGGTCGAGGACGTGCAACTCCACCTCACCCACCAGGATCTGTCCTCCCGATATTTCCCTCCGTCTGACCAGAGACGCGCTGGATATTGTAGCGTATGGTGTACAGCTCTTTTGTTCTGGATATTGTAAACACGGGCAGTATGACATGTTGTTCAGATTATCGTAACAGTTGATTCAGTGTGTTTTTGTGGATATTGTGGCTGTCAGAGTGACGTGTTATCCCTAAATGCATTAGTTATATTTCAGAGGTAGGGAAACGGAGGAGTAGGAGTAGGGTGTTATTGATTGTACGTACAATACGTACGGATGTACAGTTAGTTCTGTAGCTGGTGGGTGGGTTACTGCTGTGTGCTAACATATAACCTTTCACAACATCTGAAATATCCGAGCTCTGCGTGCAAAGCTTTTAACCTTTGTTAAGGGCCTTAAACTTTTTAGGGGGGGAAGGGGGTTGAAAAACCCAGTATTGAGGTATCGTCATATAAACTTGAACAATTCGTAGGAATTATAACGCTGAAGAGTTAGTAAAGAAATTATGGAAAGTTTATGGAGATATATGACTCACCATAGGAGATTTTACTGTTTGAGAATAAGATTTTGTTAGTGTGAATGCATAATTGATTGACATCCCGATTTTTATGCGACTTCTTGCGGGACCTGAGCTGAAAATGGTACGTGTGTGTGTGTGAATTTCCGTTGACTTGTGGTTATGTTTTGCTTGCCTGTTTACGTCTGGTTGTGGCAGAGGATGATGGGGAAGCTCGCCTCAAGTTTGATTTAGTACGTATATGTGTTTGGCCGCCCATAAATTAAAGACATTACTTCGCATAAATTTGTCGCAAAGAGATATTTTAAAGAACCTGATTCTGGAAGTAATGGGGAAGCTGAATTATACGGATGACCGGTATTAGCGTGTTAAAGAATGCAGTTTATGTTTTAAAAGATTTTGATCGAATGACGAATCGGAAATCACTTAACATCCATAATGTACCGATCATTCAATTAATGTACGTAATTATGGATGTTACCGCACTCTCATGCAAGTGCTTACACCGGGTGCAGTAGTCGGGAAGGAGTATACTCTCGCTGTGGAATATTTCAATCCAAAGCATTCCAACATTTCCCAGCTCCTGGGTGGAGTGCAGCCTCGAATCTGCAGGAGGCCTATAAAATGAGTCCTAGGGCTGTAGTGTGATAGTAATTATATTTAGATTTTTCATATAAGTGATGTTCCAGAATGAAGTAACGCAACGCCGGAAAGAATTAGTGTAAGTTTACCTTGTGAATATTAAGTTGTAATATATAAGCTAAGATTTACAGAACGCATGTTACAGTTTGAAATGTAACTTTCAGGGGAAAATAGGAATTTATATATATATATATATATATGTCTTTTTTATGAAATCTTAAACGAAAAAAAATGAACTTAAAAGAACGTTGATGTTAACCTTTATTAAGTTAGAATACCTGATGGCGACAAGCAATAAAGAATACTTATTACAAGTTGATGACTAAAAAAGAAAAAGTGATTCATGTTTGATGACGATGAATTGTGGTGTTTTTCTCGTGAGTCTTGAAAGAACGATCGTTCATTGTTTGGTGGCGTTTCCGGCAGCAACAGCTGAGTGGTCGAAGAACGTGCTAACTCTGAGGCTTTGCAAAGGCTGACCACAGGGGTGGCTGAGGTCACCGCAGGATCACACTGTGCTTAACGCTGACGCAGGTCGTGATGTAATCATAACGGTGAAGGGACCCGGGTGTCAGTTGACTGGAGCAGCGCGCCACCAGGCAGATGCCAGCTAGATTGGTCGCTGGTAAAAGTCCACATCGAGGCAAGGCCTGAACTGATACGAGAGGGGACAAAAATGCACAAAAGTAAAGAAGGACGAGGAAAAATGATTTAGAATTTTGGGGAATGCCGAAATCATAGCTATCGGGGGGAGACATGAGGTGATCAGTCTAAAGTTTGGCGGTGTAGGGAAAGAAAACGACATCACAACGGCTCGCCCTTGAGCATTACAATGACGTAGTGACAGATCGGGTTTTTATTGAGTGGTTTATCAGTCAGGTTTATGCAGGTTTATTATTAGCTGTAGATTGCAAGTATTATGGACGGTATGATTAAAGATAGGATTAGATTTTGAAGAGTATTACGTAGACCTGTTTACCCCACCTTAGGTCGGTTTTGGAGGGTTGTCTTGACATGCAGAGCTTGTCCGTAGGTAGGCTTCAGTGTCGCAAGGAGAAGCAGTGTAAAAGCTGTGCGAGGAAGACCATCGAACCCTCCCAGGGTGCCAGAGTTGGCGGATCGTGAGAGGCGCGCGGCTGCAGCAGAGTGGTGTAAACCCCATGAAGACGACGGTGCGACCTTTGGGTGTGACAGCTGGAGGCCATGCCAATCGTGCCCGCGGGTCGTGCCTCACGTGTTGAAGGCTTTGCATCATCGCACCCGCGGGTCGTTCCCTTCTCCTTAGTACCGTCATGCTCAAAGGGTCGCACCATCGTGTCTCAAAGGCCGCATCGTCGTGTCCCAAGGGCCACACCGTCGTGTCTCAAGGCCCGCATCGTCTTGTCTCAAGGCCCGCACCGTCTTGTCTCAATGCCCGCATCGTCGTGTCTCAAGGGCCTCACCGTCGTGTCTCAAGGGCCGCACCGTCGTGTATCAAGGATCTTACCGTCGTGTCTGAAGAGGTTAATCCCATTAACACGAGTGATGGTGTGAGATGAAGACGCTAGACCTGTGGGCCCAGACGGGATGCCATGCCTGGATAAATATTGACTCTACTCACTCCCTCCCTCCCCCAACTACTCCACCCCTTGCCTTCTTTACCGTTCCTCCCCCCTTCCCCTCTACTTTCTTAGCTGCTCCCCCTTTGTTTGTTTTCTTTCGCCTCCCTCTTCCCCCTCGTTTGCTTCATTAGCTTGAAGCTAATGTTGCCCCTGGGGCTGCTGCCCCTAGGCTCGGGACGGGGTAGATAGAGGTGAGTGGATAGATGAGCGGAGGAATGGTGGCCGAAGGACGAAGGAGGTGGCAAAGCGGAAGAAATGATGGAAACATGGGAATAAGGCAGGCTTTAGGCAGAGGTAAGAGAGAAACTGAAGAATGTAGACATAAAGGAGAGAGAAAACGAGACTCTGGAAGCAAAAGTATGGAGATAATGAAAAAAAAAAAACGAAGGAAATGAAGGAAGGAAGTGAAGGAACTGGGATCATCAGTGGAGGAAAATAATGAGCTACATAGGGGATAAACGTGATGCTAAGGACGTGATATATGGGGGAAGAAGAGGCGAGCGAGACAAAGAAATAATTAACTCTTGAGCTGGTTAGAGGAGTTGGAAGCCCCCCACCCCGCCCACGCAGCCTTCCCATATCATTTACGAGTCGTAGGATCGGTCCGATACCACACTCCCTAGTATCTGTACTCTCTCGTCATTCAGTCGTAAAGGTTCGCCTCTAGTATTTCCTGGAACTAGAGGAGAGAGAGAGAGAGAGAGAGAGAGAGAGAGAGAGAGAGAGAAATTGCACTGAGGACTACAGGAGTGAGGAAAGATGAGGAGTAATGAGCAGGAGAGGAGGATGACACTTTAGAAGAGAGAGAAGAGAGCAAGAAAAGTTTGATGTGTTGGGGTGGAGAGCAGAAGCCATTTGGCTCAGGAGAGAAAGATGCCATTAAGGGAAGGAAATGGGGTACCATCTGTTAGGCGTAGTAAGTACCTTACTGTACCTTACCTTACCTTTCCTTGCGATGGTTTCGGAGTCTTCTACACCCGCAGCTCGGTCTGGGACCTTACCTTACCTTACCATATCTTACCTTAAGATGGTTTCGGAGGTCTTCTTCCCCCCACAGATGGGTCTGGGGCCTTACTTTACTGTATCCTACGAGGTAGAGTCATGCTGAGGCAAAGTCTGATTTCATTCAGAAGGTAGTGAACAATTTTTGTTCTTGTAATACATCGTAAATTAAAAGTCTTCCAATGTTGGCTCCTCAGCTTTACGGTCCGGAGAGGTACATTAGTGGATGTCGGTAAATAGATAAACGAAATTCAGGGGAAACTTTATCAGTTAGTGTGTAGCATTCAAGAAGATTCTTTTGAGACCAACGAAGCAGATATTGCTTTTATTCTCCTAACTGTGGTGTGCCTCGCAGTCCAGGTCTCACATATGAAGGTTCCATACCCTGGAAAAGCTCCCGATGTCATCCTATTCCAGTCTGCACCGGCTTCAGCCTCATGGAGTTCTCTCCCGGTAAACCAGAGCAAAAACAAAAAATCCTCAGGAGTCTGTGAAGGATGCTCTAATGATCCGATGTCAGTCTTAGTGGGTAGTTTAGAGACCTTTGGTTAGTGTCACGTCGTGGAGCGGGGATGAAAGCGGTCCTTCACCCTCCAGGATTTGAAGAAAAGAAGAAAAAAAAAGAAAAATAAAGGTAGCGAGAAAAGTTGACTCCTCATAGGTATAGCTGATGTAAACATCGGGGCAACAGGAATCAAACTGAGCGACTTCCAGGAACCAGCTGTTGTAAACATCCGAGGAGAGCTTACCCCCCAAGCACTGGATGGACGCTATTCTTCCCGGTCACAGGTGTGCCACCACCACGCGCCGCGGTCATACAAGCAGCGTCCAGGGGAAGGAAGATGTCGGTGCAGTTCTTATATCACGAAGGACATCTGATGAAGGGGTGGGATGCGATACACAGAAAGTGTGTGGTAGGGGAATGACCGGTGATACAGAGCGATACATCGCCAGCGCTCATCGTAATCAAAGTTAATCAAGAGACGTGTATGCAGTCCCTGTGTTGGTAGATGCCGTGTTTGCTGGTAATGTTGGCAGCCCTGCTCTCTTCATTATGATGTTGACATACGTGAATTTTGCAGCTGCACGTCTTTCGCGGGCGACATTTATTTGCGTGGCTGTCCCAGAACACTCGGGAGTGTTGTATAGACGACACAGTGGCAAGTTTTCCAGAGGGATGCCTCACTGGAAACATGATGTCCCTCAAGGGGAGGCTACAGCTCCTCGTGCTAGCGAGGAGATCCATGCATCCCTGGCCGGAGGTCAGGGCCTCACCCTAGCCTAGAGATGCTGTTGTGACGAAGACGTTGTTTAGTGTGTCGGGCCTCACCCTGACCCAAAGATACTACGTATAGTGATGGAAGACGGGCTTGTCTCAAGAGGCCTCAACACAGACACACCACAGAATCTGACAATAAGGTAGTAACACTTATATGTATTTTCACGAGGGGAATCTTGCTCTCAAATGTAATCCTCTACCGTACGTTCGGCAAGGTGGCAGAGGTAGTAAGTGTGCGATACACACGTCGCTTGTGGACTGTCTAGAGCCAAAGTAAGTTTTGGTTTTCCAAAAACAAGTTGAGTCTGTGAAAAAAATTTAACGTAATTCACATAGAGGAAGCTTTGGAAGGACGGTTAGTGAAAATTCCATCGTCTAAATTGCTTCCCAAGGGGCGACATGGGGTAAATAAGGAAGTACATTGAGTGCTCAATGTACTGGACTAGAGTACTAAGTTATTCAAATAGCCAAAAATAGAAAAGCTTTGGAACCAAGATTGAAGTTCGCCATGAGTCGTTGAGAAGTGCACGATAACTGAAGTGATGCCGATGAGTAGGAGAGAGCATTGATATCATAGACGGACTCACTGATGACGTGTGGAAATCGAGATGCCTTTAAACTAGCCCCGGGCCTGGTGTGGGGAAACATCACGGCCAGCCTCTTCGAAGAATTCAGGGAAGACCTTGACACATCTCCACAGCACGGACTTAATCGAAGGTGTCAGGCAGGCTCCAGTGGCGTAATGATAATGCAGGCTTCAGCAGCTAGTGTTACTGTACAGGGTGAGGTGCTCAGACGGAGAGAGGTCCCCCCCCCCACCTCAACACACACACACACACACACACACACACACACACACACACCATGGTGTAAGTGGAGAAGACCGACTTTGCAGTAAATGTGACGTTGGGATTGTAGGTGATGAATACCATGTTCTCTTTGACTGTACTGATAGGGACATTGTGAGACTAAGGGGTATGTATCTGTCAAATTATTTTACGTATAGGCCAACTTACTTTAAATA
>JAYMFT010109531.1:0-13550 GCA_038088735.1 Panulirus argus | reverse complement strand
ACTCAGTCTCTAGCTGTCATGTGGAATGCACTGAAACCACAGCTCCCTTTCCACATCCAGGCCCCACAGACCTTTCCATGGTTTACCCCAGATGCATCACATGCCCTGGTTCAGTCTATTGACAGCACGTCAACCCCGGTATACCACATCGTTCCATTTCACTCTATTCCGTGCACGCCTTTCACCCTCCTGTATGTTCAGGCCCCAACAGCTCAAAATTCCTTTCACTCCATCCTTCCACCTCCAATCTGGTCACCCACTTCTCCTTGTTCCCTCCACCTCTGAAACATATATCTTCTTCGTCAACCTTTCCTCACATTCATTCCATATGTCCGAACCATTTCAACACACCCTCTTCTGCTAGCGTCATTACCAATAGTAATGACACTAGAATGACAAAACAACAAGAGCATGACTGATTAGTGTTTAATAAGAAGGAATATGATTGGTGGTGTGCATGATGTATGGTCTATGATAAGGATAGGCGGGGTTGTCATATCATATGGTAGTAATATGTAGGTAGTCTTTTAATACAGATGCTACTGAAAAAAAGATATGAGAAATTAAAAAGAGAAGAGTAAGAGTGAAGAATTTGAGGAATGAAAGGGTGATACGAGAGTCTAGGAAAAGTTTGCTGAAAAGCTGATAGGATCTGAAACAGTTCAGGGAGAGGCTGAGGTAAGATGGAAGCAGTTTACCATTGCATTACTGGAGGCTGCCAAGTAGAGTACAGCATGACACGTAAAGTCAGTGAAATGGTGGAAAGAAGATTTAAGAAAGCTGGTGTATGACAATAAGAAAGGTTGAAGGAGTATGGAAGATTAAATGGAGAAAGGCAGGAAATAACATCGTAGCAGAAAATACTGATGCTGGAAGTAGCTTGGACGAACAGCTGCTAAAAAGTTATTCAGACTTTGTGAAAAGTTCTCACTCAGCCAACAAATAACAAAATCTGCCAAATGAAATAATATTCCGGACTTAATCTTTACAAATAATGTGTACCTGATATGTGATATTACCATATCAAACACCCAATACTCAAATCAAAACACAATTGAAGGAAAAATAAGTTTGGATGCTACACTGCCTTGTCAGAACACAGGAAACAATGGAGGTGTTTTTAGTCATTTCAGTTTTACTAGTATATGGATTAACTAGGAGGATGTGATCAATGAGATGTCTGCGACAAAACAGAAAACACTGCTGGGTACCAACATGATCACTTTGATACTCCAAACATGCAACAGATATATATCAGCGACAAGAAAGACAAGCAATTCAGAGGAGGTGAAAAAGATTTCCTGATCCTCTAAAGAAGCCACAGCTCATCCAGCAAAGGAATAAGATGTATCAACTGAATTATCAGACAAAGACCATAAACCAAAAATGTTACTAGAAAAACAGGAAATAATAAGAAGAAACAGCCATCAATGAAACAAGAAACAACCCTAAATACTTTCATTCTTATGCAAAACACAAATTCTGAACCACACTTAACATAACGAACATACTTGGTATCACTATAATATCTAACAAATAGTTAAGTATGCCTTTAGGAAACTCAGTCTGTTTTAGATGGAATAATTTCTCTTCTAAATAGTTGCGCTGTTTATACAAAAGACTGATGTGTCCCTGTATTGAGGACTGCTCTCACAGTAAGGGTGGTTCTAGCTCTACATACTTACTAGAGATAGAGTTAAGTCTAAAGTGGTTTGTCAAATCAACTCTCCCAGGCTGGCCTCACAACTTGACCCACTAGCCCTATGCCATAATGTTGGTTAATTTTCCCTATTCTACAGGTAATCCTTTGCATTTTGTTTTTACGATCTGACTGCTACTGTGTACCCACCATTAGCTAGACCATGTAATACTTGGCAAGTTAATGCATCACAATATCATTGTGTAGCCACTAGCAACTTAAGGGTGGACCTTTTTGATATGTGCATCTTTCCCTACACCTAAATACTTTGGAACTCTCTATGCTCTTATGTCTTCTCTAGATGCTTTGGAACTCTCTATCCTCTCACGTTTTTCCTAATATTTATGACATTGTAGGTAGGAACATTAGACAGAAGTATGTTTTTCCTAATATCTATGACATAGTAGGTAGGAGCATTAGACAGAAGTAGTCATTAGGAACATTAGATAAGAGCCTCTGCAAACATTGTGCTAGACTAGCCCTCTGCCACTGGCCTGTTGGTGATGAGGCGCTGGGGGCTGGGGAGAGGCACTAGAGTTCTTTAGTTATGGAGACTCTGTTGCCCTGGCCAGCACTTTGAAGGAGTTCCAATTGGAACAGATGTCAGAGATATAGATATAGATAAATGGATGGCCATCTTTAAGGGACAGAGTTTCCATTTCCTCTAAAAACTCTCAAAAGATTTTTCATCTCTTTTTTCTCCTTCTCCTTCACACATTAACACTTTATATTTCAGTTGAGGCCCAACCTAAATTTGGACCTTTATCCATGACTGGAGAAAAAAATAAAATAAAATGATTTTAAAGTAAATAAAATCCAATAATGATGATGATGATGATGATGATGATGATGATGATAATAATAATAATAATAATAATAATAATAATAATAATAATAAATAATAATAATAACAGTAATAATTATAATAATAATACCAAGGCATGTAGAGTAGTGGTGTACAACAAGTACGTATACGGAACACAAAAACGATCTCTACATTTTTAAAGTTACGTAATATGGCATAAGGACGAAAAAATCTGAGAACATCCCAACGTCTTAAAGCTGGCATGTGATCGTTCTGAGACCTATCGTTCACTCGTGTAAAGATCGTTTCAATGCTGTGTGTACATAAGTTGTGGTATGATAAGTAACGATCAAAGGCGGGAGAGACACACCGCCCTCCCCCTCCCCCGCAACCACTTACCGCGACCCACTTGATTGATGAAGAGGGGGAGGGGAGGCCGGAGCGGTGGGAGGAGGTGACGAGGAGGTGGGTTGGCTTGGAGGAGGGGGCATGCAGGCGGCGGATAGGAGAGGGGTGGGATGATGGCTGGAGGAAGCGCTGGAAGGGAGGGGGAAGAGGGGGAGGCGTCAAATATCAAGGGGAGCGACCTCCATCAGCCATTTACCATCACAATAGCTAAGAGGCCGGCTCTACGGGAGGGCTAGCATCCCCCAGGCTGGGTCGGGGAAGGGGCTGAGGACCCATCTGGAGAAGCAGTGCAACGATGACAATCTCTGTGAAACTTATGTTTACTCCTTATATTTTCCGGTATTTGAGGATTTTTTCCGTTAATATTTATGAATTTCGTATCCCTTCTTCCGGGCCCCCCAGAGACCAAGGCCTCGAAGATTTTGCCCCAACAACCCCGTCATGTACGTGAGCCTGCTTACAGACATACCACAAATGTTGACAAATCCTGACCTGTACAACGGTTAAATGTACGCGATGCTATGGGCTTTACATGTATCGCGAGAGAGTCAGTGCTTAAGTACTCGAGGGAAACAGTTTAGGGCTCGAACTACCGACTGATGGCAATTTGACTGGAGCTGGGTTCAGAGTACCCACTGGGGCCAAACAATCTAATGAGGAGAGACCCAGCGGTGTCAGTGCCCGGGTAAGGAGAACATCTGGACGTTCAACAAGCGCCATGGTTGAACCAAACATGCCACAATAAGTCAATCACAGTGAGCACAGTCATACTTTATAAATAACGTTACTGTATCAAGCTCATCTAAACGCCAATAACTAAGAGAGTGAAAGAATTCTATATATATGTTTGGTCCCGCCTTGCCCAATACCTAAGTTGCCGTTAGCTACCCATTCTCTACAATCCATTTTCTATGACAAACCAACATTATTTAGGTGAAACAAAAAGAAACTTTTACTGAAAATTACGAATGTACCAAAGCACAAGGCTGCAAGATACGAAAGAATGGCTACCGTGGAAAGATAATAGGCATCAACAATGACATGTATATACAAAGACAACAATAACACTACTCACCGACAACACATTAATACTAATCCATGATATACGAATTTCATCCTAATAAAAAAATGCAATAATTTTCATAATTCAAAAATTAGTCATCATATTCTAGCCTTCGCCTTACATACTGGTTAGGATGCCAAAGAACTACTGAATACATAACATCAAATTAAAATAGTTCTGTAGCTGAAGAAAATTTACTTGTCATTAGTAATATCCGCAAGTAGCAAAATGAGATGTTATCACTAGAAAGAATACGCTGAATATGTGCAAATGTGAAACAAAACTGATTTCCTTTCAAACTGTAAGGGAGTTTCACGTCACAATTATTACCAAAAATTCAATCAGTTAATATTCTTAGGATGTAAGACACAATATCAGAACTTGCTTGGGTAAAGGGAGGGAACTATGTGGGGAACAACAGACTCATAAAAAAGAATATACCAACGAGAATGGTAGGAGACGATAACTGAGCCACCACATAAGAGGTTCCACGAGGTAGTAGTAAGGCGAGAAAAGAGGGGGTATTACATAACAGGGAGAGATGGTTACATACAATGAAAGCAGGGCATGGATGAAGAAGAATATAAGGTTTTATGAAACCAGAGGGGAATTGCATAGAGGGAAGGGGAAGAGGTCTAGAACGAATTGAGGTTTTGAGTGGGTAAGATGCAGAGAAAGGGCAAGAAAATGATGAAAAGGCTATGAAAACTGAGAAGTATGGGGGATATATGCACGTCCACGGGGATGATGCCCTCCTGACTGGAGTACTGGTCTTCCAACCTCGTTGCTCTCACCTTCTGACATCTGCCACTAACTCCTGGTCAAACTGCAACTAACTCCTGGTCAAACTAGATTTGTGGCAATCATCTCTGGAGTTCAAATGAGTTAAGTTTCATTAAGTATTAATTCTTGATTTATATTTCTTACAATTTTCTTACAAAAAAGGCCAAGTAACTTCCTTATGTGTACTTAACATATTAGAAAAAATCAACATCTAATTCCAGAGAAATACACAGAGGAACATCTTAAAACAATTTGTTACAATTCAAATTAATCATAAGCTTCATCATATATTGAGTTTAGTCATTAAAATATCAAGATTCTTTTGTAATTTTATGCTACACTTGAGATATCAAGTCAAACTTTCTTTCACATTTGTTTGCTGTTACCCTTGTTAGCAAGGTAATGTCAGCAACAAAGAAATGGCCTCATTTGCTCACATCAATTCTCTACATGTTGTGTGCAATGCACCAAAACCACAGTCCCCCTGCATAACCAGGCCCCACAGACCTTTCCATGATTTCCCCTGGCCACTTCATCTGCCATGGTTTAGTCCAATGACAGCAAGTTACCCACAAGTTACACTACACAACAGACAGTATACTGACATACGCAGTACTGCACAAAATTAAGGAGAGCAAGTCTCTGAATGAAGATGACCATTACAACAAGTTGGGTTCATCATTAAAGAATCCTGAATTCAGGCTTAATACTGATAACTACAGGCTAATATACGTCTCTTAACAATGATAAACCATCCTCGGAATATAAACTTCCATTTGAATCTATGATGAGCACAATTAAGATACTCTATATAAAAAAAGCACATAATCTATCAGTTTGTGATAAACATAACAATTATTAAAGGTCATACTAATGCTGTATTGGAAATGTTCTTGAGGAAGCTGAATCAAAGAACTAACATGGTATAAACAGTCGTATAAGTTGCGTGACTGTCATGTTAGGCAAGTGAATAGTGATACTAATACTTTCTGATATAGTACATGAAAAAGACAAAATCTAAATGACAGCCATTAAGTATAATGAAACTGAAAATCAATCACTACCAAGGGCATCTAAGCTTGAAAAAAAAGTTAATCTAATACGATTACTTATATGACTAACTCCACACCATCCTTTGCAAAAACACAGAGTGTATGTAAGCATGGAAAACTACACTGCTAGCAGTGAGTGTAAGGCATGCACTAGTTCATGGTGCTGGGTACTTACTAGCGAGTGTGTTAACGTACCTTCATGAACATCTGTAATAGAAAAATAACCAATAAAGCAAGACAAAAATCAAGCAATCTAAATCTAGCTGGGGGGGGGGGGACTAGAAGGCCACACTTTGCTATGTAAGTGGGTTAGTGAAAGCAAAACAGTACTGTAATCCTAACTAAAATTCCACTACCTGTGAAGGCTTGTACAAATGGGCCACTAAGGGTCAAAACATAAGTAAAATTATATGCTTCTACAGCAATACATACACCTTTAGATGAAGACTTTTACTACCTTATGTTGATATGACACTAGTCTCTTTTTTTCACTTTTGCTCTAAGTAGCAGCACTATTTCCATCTGAAGAATTCTAGTTGGAAATATTACAGAATGAAAGATATGTGTAATATACTAAGTGGAAGATATTCACACACACCACTTCTAACTCCTGCAGGTTTTGAAAAAACAATGAAAAAATGCTGCAGCATTTCTGCTAGAGCATCAGTAATACACACTGGAACTCAGCTATGGTCTGATGTTCAAGAGCATTACAAATGCTACAAAGACACCTTACAGGATGATGGACCCCACCATCTGCATGATATGATAAATAACATGACAGATTTAAACATCTAACCAATGTAATGAATAAACATTGTGAAGATATCCAAATACCTATTTGAAATCATACTCCTAAAGGTTCATCTCTGTCAGATAAGACTTTCTCATAAATTAAACTTCCATGGAAAGCAAAACCATACTTAAGATATACATTCAACATGAATGCCATTTGCCCTTGTCTAATTTTGTCAAAAAAGAAAGAATTTTGCAAAACAGACTTGTGCATGCTCACTTAAAATGGCTTCAAAAATTTTTGTTAAAATAAGTTGACTAAAGAAGGAACTGCTGAAGTGAAAGGTAGAATTTCATATGGCCAGCTTCCTGAGTGCTGCAGGTTCCATTTCCTGCTATTTCTACTCCCAACACTACTTCCTACAAGTTTTCTCAACTCAAACTCACACTCCAAATAACCTGTCTCTCTTCACGGGCACACCTAATAACCTTGTCTTCATTCACATTCACTTTCAACTCTACTTTCACACTCTCTGCTAAACTCAGACACCAGCATCTGCAGCATCTAACTTGAATCTGCCAATGTCACAAAGTCATCAGCAAAGAACAACTGTCTCCCAGGCCCCCTTCACCCCTAACAGAAAGTGTACCACCTGCTTATCTCTCCAAGACTTTTGCATTAACCTCCCTCACCACCCGATCCATAAAGAAATTTAACAGCTCTAGTGACAATACACATCCCTGCCACAGACCAAACCTTACCTGAAACTACTCCCCCTCCTCTCTTCTTACTCACATACTACACACACACACCTTACTCTCTTGGTGAAAATTCTTCCCTGCTTCTAGCAGCTTTCCTCACACACCATATATTCATAACACTTTCCACAGAGCATCTCTATCAATCCTATCATATGCTTCCTCTAGATCTATAAATGGCACATACAATCCCTTCTGTATTTCTCATACAAATTCTTCAGAGCAAACACCTCATCCACACATCCTCTACCACTCCTGAGATCATATTGTTCCTACCTAGGCTGAAGCTCTGTGCATGCTACTATGCTCTCAATAACCACTCTTCCATATAACTCAACAGGTACCCTCAACAAACTTATACTTCTGCAATTGGAACATGTACTTTTGTCTCCCTTTTCTTTACACAGTGGCACTATACAGGCATTCTGCCAATCCTCAGGCAACTAACTTTTGACAATATATACATTAAAAATCCTAACTAAACAAATCCCAGGCACTTCTTTTATTGAAGAAATTCAACTGCAATCCCATCCACTCTAGCCTCCATACCACACTTTATCTTATGCAAGGCTTTCACCATCACCTCTCTGCTCAGCAATCCACATCCCAAGAGTCTCTCACTATACATACTCCCCTGATTCAAACTACCTAAATCTAACCTATCATTAAACATATTCAAAAATTCTTTAAAGCACTCAATCCTCCTCTTCATCTCATCTCTGCCTCTTACCACTTACCAATCTGCCCCTTCAATGATGGTCCCATTTATTCACCTGATTTGCTAACAGTATTAGTCTCCTTCCAAAACATTTTCTTACAGTCCCTGAAATTTGCTGATACTTACTCATTTCAACCTTCAATTGCCTTCTTGTTCTTTCTGCCCCAGAAGTTCTTTCTTTGAGTTTCCTTCTGCACTCAGGATTCCAGACATACACCCAGAAAAAAAAAAAAAAAAAAAAGTGTGTGTGTGTGTGTGTGTGTGTGTGTGTGTGTGTGTGTGTGTGTGTGAGTGTGTGTGTGTCTCTCTCTCTCTCTCTCTGTTTGAGAGATGAATGCATGGCAATTGAGGAGTATGTATTCAGTGTCTCCATTACAGATGTTACATTTTGTTTGTGATGTTGAAGAAAATTATACAAATAAATCTGAAAGATACTTGGGATGTATAAGCCTTTAACTATAAAACAGTAGCACCTGTATTCTCCCCAGGTAAACTTAAAAAAAAAAATCCTTCAAGTGATACATTATCAGTAATAACTAAGAAAAATATCAAAAAAATTATTTCATTTCCCTCGTGCTGGCCTGGTCCACTGCTGAGTGAGAGGCGTAAGAGAGGTAGATGAAATGTCTAAAAGCTCCCCAATATGAGAGGAAGATGTGGAAATGGTTTCTTTCTTTCTACTAAACTCTTTTCACATTGTATTCTTACTATATATAGAGGCAAAGTATTTGGGGTAAATAATGTGAATAAATCTGAATATATCACACCTTTAACACTAAAAATCAGTGGGAAGGAAAGCTGGCTTGCAATTGATGGGAAAATATTGAAGAATTTTTCTTTTTTCTCTTGAATTTAGTTTTTACAGCATTCTTATATCACACTCAGGCACTGTGTTTGTAATTAATAACAAAAATATATTTAGAAATACTGCACCTTTCACACTAAAATTATGTGTGAGGGCAGCAAGTAGCTGGCATGTATGGGAAGGATACTGGAGGCCTTTTTTCTTAAACAATCTATCTCTTTATCAATTATTTGTTTCCAGAGTCCTTCAGCTGCTAGAATTACACAAAGAAAAAATTACAAGTACATGTTATGTAATTCTTGCAAAAGTGCTAAGGTAGTGGGGACATCTCCCATGCAGACCTTCCTTCTTCTTATGTAAACCTGCTAAAATCATTCAAAAAGTACTTCATTCTTCATAATTCTCATATCTTTCTTCTTCATTTTCTTTATCAACTGATACTACTCATAACTGTTTCTCCTCATATCTTAGGTCATCTAACAATCAAAAATATTTTCCAAGGGGTCACAATATATGCATGACCTGCAAGCTGATGGCCTTGCACATACATCAGTGGTTGAGAGGGTACTGAGGCAACCAGAATTTTTACTAGATCTTTCTGATGATGAAAAAGACCTCTACAAGCTACTAACAAGTCAGCTTTATATTAAAACTGAAGAGATAAAAGTCAAATTGTCGTGTGATGATGGGAGACTTCCTTTACAGGATTGTCAAGTGACAATGGAAGCAGTGTAAAGGTTGATATTCATTAAAAAAATTCTTATAAAATATGGTTGAAATCCAGTGGCATGTATATGAAAAACCTACTTAAACAAATTGTTAATCAAGCTCAAAAAACATGCAATTACAGAAAATCAAAAAACATAAATACTTATGACGAGTCTCTTGTAACTGGTGTAAGAGATATTGTAAAATACTTTAAATGTTCCATTTATTGCAGAAAACAGGTAAAATTTGATTAATGAATATGATGTACATATCTGATACCCAAAAAATTCAAAATACTTAGACTGTAAATATCATAAACAAACAAACTGGAAACCAGCTAAGCAATAAAAACTTAAATATCCTAAATTTTACCTTATAAGTCTAAAACATTACTTACATTAGGTTTAAACAGCTGCAGTTGGTAAAATCAAATGATGAATAAGAATCCATTTCCTCCAAAATCCCACTACTGGTCATAGACAGAACATATAGGTAGTTCAAAATGGTACATTCTTCATAGACTGTTTGTAATATTAGTCAGTGTGTTCAATATCTTCTATATAATATACAGTGTTAAAAAGGCAATTATATAGATTGGTAGGTGACATACCAGAAAGTTATCTTTAACTTACTTTGGAGTTTTTCTACCCCCACAGCCTGGACTCAGTCCAAGCTGCTTAGTAGGTTCGCTGGTTAACCAAGTCATTGGAGGCCAAGGCCTGCTAGCCCATGCAACCTCTATAGCCATGCTGGTCTAATGCCATTTCTATTCAAAGTGCCTTCTGAAATTTCTCCTCTGTATCAAATAGCCCGGGGCCCTGGATATTCAATGGAAACATTCTGCAGGGTCTTCTATGCTCGTCGTACCAATAGGGTAATCACAATCTATACTACATCACACTTAGTTCATGAAATATGTGCCACTTTGACCAACCTATGCTCTCATATCATTTTTTTACAAAAGCAATAATGATTCATAAGAGTAGAACGTGTACTAAGCCTAGGAAACACACTTCCACCTTTTGAAATTTTACGGATGTATGCCTCACCTAATTCCTTTCATAAATGCATTTAAATATAACACTGCATACCACAGGTGGAATAAATAAAAATGGCAATCCTTTGTTTTCATTGCATGTAAATCATAAACAATCAAACTATCACTACTAGAGGAATATGACCTAAGATTCAGTATTCTGGAGAATATTCTACGTAAGTGTTTACCAAGCAAGACCAGGATGACGGATGAAAATCTAAAGTACCCCGGCATGTTTAGCCCCTGCCATCTTAATCACCATTGAAAAAAAAGAGTAAATTTTGCCAAATAAAGGAAAGGTAGCTGAGGTTTTCATAGGTTCTACTGATATGTTGAAGTGCTTTGGTGTCAAAATCCATACCAGCCGCGTAAATTGTACGCCGCTGTCAAATTACAAAGCGGCCATGTCAACAGTGTATCCAACAGAGGATGCACAGCAGCAGTGTTAATAGTTTCAGCTTACATTTAAACCATCATAAGAATAACTACTAAACATAACAGTGAAACACGGGTTGCTGATGAGCAGCAAAACCAATCCATCAGTCATCATAGGTAACTACGGGCTGGCCCTCACCCGGCTGCTGCCCTCTCTGGGATTTAAAGGACTGCAATACCTCAGCTGACTATGTTTATGGTAATATTTACCTCTGCTGTGTTTGTCATCCTAATTCCTGCGAAGGACCAGTGGCCGGATCCACAGGTGCTCAATATTCACACCAAGATAATCAAAGCTACAAAACACAAAACACAAGAGTAATAAACGGAACTGTCGTCTGTTTGTTTTGATTGCATTGTATACACAACTTAGTGGGCAAAAACTTCTATCTGTCTTAATGAAAAAGTAAACATTACATATTATAATTCCGATATTTTTTATCTTATAAATAATCAGGATATGGATTATCTAATTTTAGTTAATTATATGATAGATATGCATATTGCGATTCAGATAATTTCAATATTCATCCATAAATCTAGGGAATTGGCAAAGTTTAAGATAGTGCATTAATTTTTTTTATATATTCAAGACATCTATAATCTATACGGTAAATATCTTCATATTGTAATTTTCATTTTTTCCTTTATTACTTTTCCTCAATCGTATTATTTACTTTTAATCTCCCTATCAAATACTTGATATATATTTTTCATTTTCAAATGAAATACAAAATAATTTAAGTGTTTAAATGACGCTAAATTTAATTCGTTTAGTTTCTAATTACAAAAATACTAATACTATATATCCTTTTATTAGCAAGAATAGTAACCTTTTTCTCACCTTCATGCAACACTGAAAGGAGTACCTTGTTATTTAAGTTGTCTCGTAACAAGTCGATTTACACATTGTTTTTATATTTTTGTATCAGAATATGTTGATGTCAGGAGGACTGAGGAAGACAATAAATGGTATACTGTTAGTTTTGGCCAAACAAACCAACAGAGCTGTGGGTGCCCGGTCCTTTTCCGTATGTGGGGTTCGACCAGCTGAGGCTGAGGCCGAAGCTGGGAAGACCACTGCAGATCACTATGACATTATTGTTTCGGGAGGAGGCATGGTGGGATTTGCCATGGCATGCTGTCTGGGTAAGTGAACATACTCGTGTAACCCAATGTAGAACGTAACTTAAAGCTCAATGTAGAAACCAGAAATTAGAATTTCCCCTAGGCCTATTTTAGGACCTAATGTAATTTATTCGAAGACGTTGTCCCCTTATTTATATGTTGTTTTGATTTGAAATAAGTAATTAAAAAAGTATGAAGTATATGTACGTACTTCTACTTCAAACGACTTGACAACGCCTTGAAGCAGAGGGCGAAGGGGCAGGGGTTATAAGCTCTCTGGCTTGTGTAAACCCTCTCTCTCTGTTCTAGATACTCGTTAAGGTGAACTTCAAAAGCATTTTTATCATTAATTATTACTTCTGAGTGGCAAAGGTTATTCCAATGGCCAGTAACTCTATGAAAAAAAAATAATATCCAACCATGTATGAAGTTTGAATAGTATATTTGGTTGTCCTCTTGTCACAGTTTCTCTCATGGTGAAGAATATTTCTGGGTCAACTTTTATGTGATGTCTTAGAATTTTAAACCCCTCAACAGGGTCATCTTGAAGACATCTAGTTTTCCGCTTTTGTCAGATTCAGCTTTTTGAGCTTTTGATTACACTCCATGGTTCTATGCACAGATACTATTTTACTCCATATCCTTTGCATTCTCTCAAGTAGATCATCATCTTTTTGTAGGTATGGCTTCCATGCTTTTGTACAAATAGCCTAGGTTAGGTGTCTTTCCCTTTGTGGACAAAGGCCCTCTTGGTCATACCCAAGACATGGTTAGCTCTCTTAGCAGCGGCTACACATTGCTTTCGTAACTTTAAGTACTGTTGGATGATCACACCATGATCTTTCTACTCAGAAACTGACTATGTGAGACTGTCACCAAGGTAATAATCATACTGAGGGTTATTGTGTCCCTGGTGTAGCACAGTGCACTTGTGTGGGTTGAATAACACGTGTCACTTTATGGACCAGTCAAACCTGGTTCTCAGTTCTTCATAATCTAATTTCCCATATATCACTTATTTTTATATCTAGTGGATGGTGCCATCTATGTTTCAAAATATTCCAAAAACATAAAAGAGGCTGAAATCTTTGTGAATATATATTTATATTGTTTTATTTTGTTTTCTGGCTCAGAGATAAAAACACTTTGGTCTTAAAGGAATGGAACATCAAATAGAATTTGGAGTCTGTTTGTAATATTTTTTTTCATTCAACCATTATAGAATGTGCTTGAGTAATCACATGTCTTGCAAGTTTTTTTTTTTTTTTTATGTTGAAGGCTCCAATCACGGACAAAAGTCCACAAGGCCAGGCCCTTATTGAAATATAAAGAGAATTTTGAAAGGGGGAAAAACAGACAGGGAAAGTATTTACAGATTTTTGAGAAAGTGAAAAACATGTCTCTTGAAATGAGCCA
>JAYMFT010109520.1:0-13550 GCA_038088735.1 Panulirus argus | reverse complement strand
ACTTGCCTCTCAAGATCTTTCTTCTCATGACCAGGTGCATAAGCACTAATGATCACCCATCTCTCACCATCCACTTTTAGTTTTACCCACATTAATTTGGAATTTATTTCCTTACACTCTATCACACACTCCCACAATTCCTGATTCTGGAGCAATGCTACTCCTCCCTTAGCCCTTGTCCTCTAAGCAACTCCTGACTTCACTCCCAAGATGCTTCCAAACCATTCTTCCCCTTTTCCCTTCAGCTTCATTTCACTCAGATCCAAAACATCCAGGTTTCTTTCCTCAAACATACTACCTATATATAAGGGACTTTAACTGAAATACTGAGAGGGTTATGAAAGGGAAAAAGAAAAGACAAGGGAAAGTACTTTTATGAATTCTGAAGAAAGTGAAAAACCTGTCTTCTAAAATATGCCAGGTCATAGTTATTGGGAAAGACATGTGAGGGTTGAGAGTTCCAAAGCTGCTAGGTGTAGGGAAAGAAATAGTTATCAAAACAGCCCACCCTTAAGTTGCTAATGGCCACACAGTAATCATGGGACACAGCAGCTTCTCAAGTATTATTGCGTGGTCTAGTTAGTGGTGGGGCACAAAAGCAGTCAGCTCTCGGGAGCAAAAACAAAGTAATACCTATATTACAGGGAAAGTGAACCAAAACTGCAGCTTAGGAAAAAAGTGGGTCAAGTTTTGAAGTTATCCTGGGGGAGTTTATAAGTTGGACCACTTTTGACTCAACTCTGTCAAGTACAGAGCAAAGCTAAAACCACCCCAGACGTGAGAGCAGTACTCTATACAAGAATGGACTAATCCTTTGCATAAATGGAGCATCTGTTCAGAAGAAAAGAAATTTTGACATCTAAACATTACTAGCAGTTTCTTAAAGGCAGACTTAACTTTTCTGTAATGTAGGGTGTAAAAGAGGAGTGAATATTACAGTATGTAATGCCAAGAACTTTCACAGAATCAAGAAGTGGAATTACAGAACTGTCAAAGGAAAGAGGAAAGTTATGAGAAGTTTTCGATAGAGAGATGGGCAGGAAGTGGGTCTTGATGACATTAAACTTAACCAGATTTCATCTTCCCCACTGACATATCCTGTCCAAGCCTTTGTGTCAACCTCTGAAAATACTAACACTTGTCTCCTAGTATTATTTCATCAGAATCTTTCATTTCATTTTACTTCTAATATATATTAATATTTTCACTTTCATTCCTAAACTTCAATACTATTATCCTCTGTAATTAAACAATTAAACAAGAGCTGACAGAAAGTTTTTTTTTATGTTTAACTGCTCTTAGCAAGGTTTAAAGAGAAACAAATGAAAAATTTCCTAAATTGCATACATCCACTCTCTAGTTGTCATGTCCTTACCTGTCATTTCTAATTCCTTGGCAGATCTAACAAATAGAGGACGTGCATATGAAGCAAGGGATTTCATGACCCCTGAATACAGCTCTTCCATATCTAGTGTTTCTTCAGCATCTAAAATGGCTGCCATTCCTGCACGACCTTCAGTTCCTGGAACCTTAAACAGCCAAACAAGATTTAAGTGACAAGGAGTTTTCTGGAAATGCATCCCTTACAATATTCAACATGAAGAGGATTTATACATCACACTCTTTTTTGGTTCATATTTGTTCACCATTTCCTATGTTCACAAGGCAGCATCAGGTACAAACGAACAAATGGCCTTATTTAATGAAATCAACTTTCAAGCCATTGTGTACAATGCACCAAAAACCACAGCCCCCATCCACAACCAGGCTCACCAGACCTTTCTGTGGGTTCCTTTGACAGCTTCATATGCCCTGGTTCAAATGATTGACGGAACATTCCCTGTATACCATATCACTCTAATTCGCTTTGACCCTTGCACACCTTGAACCCTCATTGTATGTTAAGGCCTTGAATATTGAAATTATATTCCTTTTTCCAACATCAACACACCTGAGGCATGCCTTGAGGACTTTGAGTCCCCAGGGTCTTTTATCTTTCATGTTGGCTGAGATGGCACTGACAACTGTGGCCCTAATCAAGTACATCTCAGTCTGCCTCAAATTATCATGCGGTCAGGTTGTATACAAAGAATTGCGACTTTATTTATTAAATGATTTTGTAATACTTACAATTCAAAACGGCATCAAGTGATAGAGGAGTTAAAAGAAAGCATGTAAATTGTATATGGTATTTTGTATTATAAAATGATTAAATTCGATTTATCGGTCTTTTGGCATTAACGGACATCCCCATCTTCCTACTAGTCCGTTAAATCAAGGGATTACTGTATATTAAAAAGCCACACTGACATCACACAGCCCTGCCTCACACCCACACATATACCAAAACTTTCACTTAACTCTCCACTCACTCTTACACATGCATTTGCTCCTGTACAAAAGGCTTTTACACCATCTAACAGTTGTCCCCCTGCCCTACACATCCTTAATACATCCCATAAAGCATTCCACTCAACTCTGCCATATGTCTTCTCCAGATCTATATGAGCTGCATACAACATCTTACCTTTCACTAAATATTTTTCTACAGTCATCTTCATGACAAAAATCTGATCCACACATCCTCTTCCTGTCCTCAACCCCCTTGCTCCTCACTTATTCTGCATTCAGTCACTCCCATCACTCATCAATCAATGTTCTTGCATGCACTTTGCCTGTTATAGTTAACAGACTTACTCCCTGACAACTGTTACATAGGTGCTAAGGCACCTTTTCCTTTGAAAAAGGAACAATGATAGCTTTCCCCGAATCCTCAGGGACAACCTTCTGTTCCTGTGCTAAATTACATATTGGGCGCATCCACTTTATCACACTTTTTCTTCCATATTTAAGCATTTCAGCCATAATCCCATCCATTCCAGGTGCCTTTCCTTCCTTTAGCCTCATTATCTCTGTCTTTTACCTCCATTTTTGCTATAAGCCCTTGCACTTGCATCCTTTTCCTTCTACACTCCATACCCATGCACTTAACAGTTGCTGTCTCATCTTTTCCCAAAGTCATCAGTTCTTTAAAAGATTCTTTCCATCTTCCTTTCACTTCCTCTTTATGATTAAGCAACTCCCCTTCCTTACTTATCACATTAACATTTCCAATCTTACATCCACCTCTTTCCTTTCTCACCTCCTTCCAGTACAATTTCATATTTTCCCTAAACTTTTCACTTGACTTTCTTCGAAAATCTTTATCTACTCTTTCTTTGCTTTCCTCAATCCACTTCTTAACATTCCACTTATACATCTTAAAGTCTTCCCTCCTCCTCTGCTGAACTTCCACTGGTACACTCCCTTCAAGCAAACTACCATATGCCATGACTGCATCCCTACATTTTCTGCACTTCTATCTAAACTCTCAGCTACCCTCCTTTCATACTCCTCCATCCATTCTTTCTGATTCATCTTCTTGCTTGCCAACATTTTTACCTCTCCATTCTTCCTTACAGCATACTGCCACTTCTGATTCTCATTCCCACAAGAACTGCGAGTGGTCATTCTCCAATAAATCCTCTCACGGCTTTTCTCAATCTTCATCTACTGCCATATAGTCAATCAAACAATACTGCTCTTCTCTTCCATCATTTCTTGTCCATGTATACTTATGGATCATCTTGTGCTAAAAAAAGGTGTTTACAAGGAATAAACTTCTCTCAGCACAGAAATCCACAATATGACTTCCATTCTCATTTACTCGAGTCACTCCCCATTTACCAACTATCTCACTTATTTCATCACATTCCATCTTCACATGCATGTTAAATTACAGCACGTTTCTTACATTCTCAAAACCGTTTATACAGTCATTCAAATTTCTCCAGAAACTCTTCATTTCATCCTTACCTCGCACAGTTTTCATATTCACAAGTACATATAGACATAATCATGCATACTTCACAATTCCAATCTTTCCTTTCACCCAAACTAATCTTGACCCATTTCGTCCATGCTTTGTAACACCTTCCCACACTTTTGGCAATTGCAGAATTGCACATCGTTTTTTCCCTCTTCCCTGATAATTTTCATTTATTCTAGTCTATATCACTCCTTCCATGCCCTCTCATAATTACATTCATCATTTCTATTTTCACCCCATATACCTAGTCCAAGGTTATGGGTTTCCCAGTCACCAACAATAACTTTTACATTTCTCTAGAAGCTCCCTCTCACTAGTCATCCTTTTTACCTTCTGTGCCATTACCCTCTATAGCTCGTACATTTTACTCCTCGGCATAATTGGCAGACTCCAGGGTCACTCCTCAGCCTTTTGTGCTTCACCTTTGACAGGCTACTGGAAGATGGCAACTCTAGCACACTGTTTCCCAAAGGCAGCAGGGCTCCCATATTGTCTGAAAATCTAAAAGTCCCAGCACATCTCAAGTGTCTGTCTGTATTTAAAAAAGAAAACTACTAACACTACTATTACCCTGATGGAGTTGGGCAACACCTCCCCCTTCAGTTCCACCCCTAAGGGAGTAATATCGAGGTTACTACAAGAAGGCGGGGTGTAACTTGGATACTCATAAAAAACAAGAGTATCCCCTTGAGGCACTGAAATTTAAAACTTTTCCCAATTTCATTCTTAGCACAGTAGGCTCATTACTTTACACTTATGTGGGTTGAACTCTGCATCATTTGCACACACATTCACATAAAAGTCCATACTTTCAGGCCAGTCATTTACATTTAAATCAAGAAGAATAATGGTCCCAGAAAAATAACCTGTGACACTCTGCTGGTGACCTTAACCCATTCCAAGAAGGTTCTTCTGATAGGTGTACTTCATTCCCCTTTATTTAGATAGCTAATCTGTTTGAAAAAGGAGTTTCCCCCTATGATCAAGTTTCTTAATCAGTCATCTATGCAGTATAGTGTCATATGCTTTTGGCAGTCTAGATAAAAACAATCCACCTACCCTTCCCTTTTGTATAAGACCATGTTCACCCTCTCACAGATACCTAAAAGGTTTGTTGCACCTGACTTCCTTTCCCTAAACTTTCAATGCCTGTTACCAGTCTGGCATCTGCTATTTCCCACTCCCTTGACACTTTACCTCTCACTAGTGACATTTTAAGCAGTATTTCAAGAGTTTTGTCTGGTGAACAGGCACACAATCTTCAGCACATAAGGTGAAATTTCACTAGGACTAAGAACCTTTTTGGGTTAAGACCTTTTACCATTCTGATAATGTCTTTTCTACATTTCTAATGTTTTTTAAAACCTCCTCTCCACTACAGCTGATTGATAGAAGGGCTGCAGTGTCTTCCATTGGGAAAACACTTTTGAACCTGTTATCTAGTTCCTCAAATGTCCTTACATCATCCTCTACAATTCTACAAGAAAAGATGAAATATTAATTCCTAAAAACTGCTAACATTCCATTGGACATGGAGAGGGTAAAGAAATGGCACATGAGGGCAGTTCAGCTTCAGGTTAATACATACACAGAGGAACTTTTGGTATTTGATCATTTACTGGAAGAGCCTTTTCAATTCTTCTTTTTCTCCTGAAAATGGAATTATGGAGAATATTTTACTGTGGCCACCCCTTCAGTAAGTTCCTACTGGGAATGGGCATCAGAGATATAGACAAATAGAAGTTTTCTGCTGTGAAATTTTTATGTGCAAAAAAGTTGCACAGACCATACGAGAAAAGAAGAATGAAAGGAAAAATGGACACTAAAGAGAATTTACCCCATCTATTTCTCAACAATAAATTTTCACTTTTAGTTTACTAAAAAAGTAATACATAATCTACAATGAAATAAATTACACCTAGATAATGGAAGGATGGAGTGAAAAAGATTTTGAGTGATCAGGACTTGAATATACAAAAGGATGAAAGGCATGCATGGAATTTAGTTTACTGGAACGATGTGGTATACTGAAGTCAATGTGCTGTCAATGGACTGAACCATGGCATGTGAAATGCCTGAGGTAAACCATTGAAAGGTCTGTGGGGCCTGGATGTGGACAGGGGAGCTGTGGTTTCAGTAAATTACATATGACAACTCATGTATGAATGTAAGTGAATATGACCTTTCTTCATGTGTTTCTTGGCACTACCTCACTGATGCAGGGGGTGGCAATCAGGTATGGGGAAGAGAATATATGTAGCTTTTTATTCTTTTCCTTCATCCATTTTACAATGTTTCCTGTGGGGTAGGTGACATCGGGAATGGATGAAGGTGAGCAAGTGTGAATATGTACACGTGTATACATGTATATTTTTTTTTATGTAAATATCTGTATATGTACGTGTATGTGTATATATGTATAAATACATGTATGTGAGTGATTGTATCTTTCTTTATCTTTTTCCTGGCGCTACTTCTCTAAAGAGGAAATGGCGATCAAGTATGGAAAAAAAATAAAATTAAAAAAAAAAATCATTCAATACTTAAGCCATGTTAATGGCTGGTTATTTTGTTTGGTACAGTAAATTTCTAAAACTACTAATCACTATGGCTCTAAGCATGGAGGCATTAAAAACTATTTGATGACCAAAAAAGATCTAACTTACCTCAACACCATACACTACAACATCAGCATGACCAGCCACTTTAGAGATAACAGCTTCCACTTCACTTGTCGAAACATTTTAACCTTTCCAGCGGAACGTATCTCCAGTACGGTCTTTGAAGTACAAATAACCTTCATCGTCCATCACAAGAATATCACCTGGAATAAACTCTGTTACAGTTTTCATAAAAACTTAAAACAATGGAAAACAGAAACTAGGAAAAATATTGCTAAAACATATGCCTTCACTACAATTAACCTGTACTTTCAACATATCCTTGTCTCTCAAATCCTTGTCTTTCCTTGGACACCAACCTTCACTCCTTGTTTTCACTGCTTTGAATATGACCCCCCTACTTCTTCAATAACATGGTATGACCATCAATATATTGTATCAGACAACAGCCACATCCTATAAAATGCAACAACATTGGAAAAGACAACACAACCCTCATGCCTATGTTTTCAGTACTCAAATACATCATAAGTAATGTACTTCATCCTCATATCAAATAAGAGTCATCTCATAAAGTTTACTGTGATCACTCCAATTTTTCTTGCAATACATACAGCTTTATTAAATGGCATAATGAAAACTGTTAAGGAAACATGATAAAGCTTTGTGCACAGACTTCACCGTGAAGGCCAAGTTTACTAAAGTTCACCACATATATTTTCTTTCATAGTAGCTGACATTAGATAGACTAAGGAATGCTCAAGTCATGGCAATCTTCGATGAAAAATAAAAACAAAGCTCCTCAGGTGATTTTAGCCCTCAACTCTTACAGGTAGAAAGGTTATGGGGCAATGCATTAGAACCACAACACATGATGCATAGAGAGGTAAGTAAATTCTTCCCAAATAGTGTTCCATTTACAGTCCAAAAATTTTTATTGATTCGGTGCAACCGAAACATAGGGTCAATAAATTTTGAATTCTCTGCACCTGCAGTAAAGACACCAAAGGAGATGTTGCTAACTAGCTTATCACCACGGCAGTTTTTTCATACATTAAGTCTACGTAGGTCCCTTACCAACTACTGGGTTATGTACGTGTAAGTACATGTGGTTTGCAAAACCATGGTTAGCAAGGTACAGGGCCTATGGGAAACAGGGGTTTAGGGGCAGTGACCCTGAGATACATATCTTAAGTTCTATACTGAAAACTTCAAGGCTAAAATTATGCAAAGAATAACATTAAAGTACAAAGAAACGATGTACAAAACTGTAAGGTATAATATGGTGGCAGTTCCTCACCAATGATGCTGTGCCTCATACTCCTACAAAGCATCCAGCCAGCTAAGCCACACAAAAGGCTATCTCACAGCCTGATTATAACAATACTCCTGTCCCTCCCTACAAATGTTGGTCTAACAGGCTGGGCTACAAGCAGTCCATGGCCACTTCACATTTGCCTAATGCATGGATTAAATTTTGATGGTACCATGAAAAACCATGGATACTCAAAATCTAATGCCACACCTGATAAAATGATATAAATTAGTCCAACTGTGTATACTCAAAACTATAGTAGGCAAGGGAACTCTGAACATGTATAGTGTCTATGCTTGTAATGGTTTATCATAATGTCAGAGAGCACAGTATGATATTGTTACACTTAACTCCAGCATCACAAGATACCCTTGGTTACTGATAGAAATTGCAAGTTGATTTTGATGAACTGAGTAAGCTTTCTGATGATGGTAACTGGCCTGATCTAGAAGGTGAATTTTGCAAAAAAGAAAGTAATGGCAAATATAGTGACACAGATAGCACTGACACATATACCACACATTAAAACATATCTCCATCATACATTAAACAGTTAAGGAATGAATATTCTTACCAATGCCATTCTCAAAGTACAGGCTTTAAAGGTGGTTGGGTGTTCATTAGTGTACTTTATGCACTGGCCATCTAGCATTCCTGTGGGGGTTCCCATTTACTGGTCAGGCATTCATCAGTGTACTTTAGGCATTGGCCTGCTGGTGATCCAGTGGGGGTTTCCATTTACTGTAGTGTCTAGGAGCTCCCAGGTGGTAGTCAGGCATTCTGCCCCTTCCCCTGCACTTACTTGTTGTCTTAGTCAAGGCATGAAATGGGAATGAGCAATTCATGCCACCATGGTTGGCATGGCCACACTGTCAGTTTCAATTTGTCTGGTTGTGTTGGCAAGCTGGCGATCTACATGAGGGTTCCCATTTCCTGGCCTGTCTTGGGTTCCCAGGCGGTCGTGGAGCGTTCGGCCCCGTCTCCCCGCACTTGCCTGTTATCTTCTTCTGGTCATGAAAATGGGAATGAGTAATTCAGGTCACCTTGTCAGCTGCACAACTCTTTGAGGACAGGAACTTTTCTGACTCTGTCCACTTTGGAGATGCTATATCAGATGAAGTTCCTTGTGGCAGTTCCTACTATGTTTGTGACCTCTTGGGTGCTCCCGAGTGTTCATCAGGTGTTGTCACCCATGTTTATGCTCTTGCAGGGTGCCACCCTAAGGGGCCGTGCCACTAGGGATGTAGACTCTCCACGGTTCTGGCAACCAGATGACCATGCTAAAGCAATCCCCTCCACTTTGCTGATTCAGATTCACCATGTAGGTTTATCCTTGTTTTCATGAGGCACTTATGTTATGCTGACAAACTAGACTGACCTCCCAGCCTACAGGAGGTAAGCCCGGGTGATTCACATATATACATGTCTTATTCCATGATTCATTTGTTAGCGACATCTACTTTCCTTTTTTTTCCGTGAAGCATGATGGAGACTTCCAGGCTGCATTCACTATCTCACTCATCCAGTTCCACATGATGTGTAGTCAGGGAATGATCAGCAATGTTTGTAAAGGATGGTCATGAATTCTGTTCATCACATGCCCCCAGCTCAAGGGAACGTGTGTTTCATCCTATGCTGTGCCAGGTGTGCAACATGTGTGTCTCTACCCTGCTTGCCCAATTCCAGATTAAAAAGAAAAACCCATGGTGGATCCCTCTAAAAAATAAGTGGACCACAGGGGGATATTAATGGGGAGGAAAGGTAATACAAAGTTACAGCAGAAGAACCAGGAACTAGGTGTATGTCTCCGTATCACAAATGCTTGGGAGGCCTTTGGCACATAAGCATCAAGGAAACCCAGTACTATTAGTTGTGGCTCCCACAACACAGCATCCTGGAATCTGTCTCCTGGGAGGAATAAACCAATTAAGACAGATTTGCTGCTCATTCTGGTGACTGAAGAGACACAACAGACACCTACTGCACACCACAACACCAGCTTGCACGTAGGAGCAACAGGCAGAATACTCCAGGGCAACACTAACCAACTCAGTTAGGGAGCTATAACATGAACTAACAGATATGCGGGGTTGATGAACATCACCTTTCCACAGTGTCAGCAGGAAGAGCCAATGGAAGATGAAGAAAAACTTTACTTTCTACTCCCTTTATATTCAGGGTCATGGTACTCAGAGGGAGGCTTGGTGTCTACTAGGTAAGATGTTTCAGATGTAGAGTTGAATGTCGGATGTCTCAGAGCTTCCCATGACACATAACGAGACGACACACTGGTAGGGATACAACTAAATACCTGGTCCATCATCTATCCCATCGACATCTTGTCTGCTTAACACTACTCAGGAGGAGACAGTGTCAGCCGAAGGCATAGATAATTGGACACAGCCGCCCAATCACTGAATGATCACTCGCTAAGAACAAGAGGGAGGACCACTGCCTCGCTCCTAATGTCATACCAGCATGGATAGAGGATGGCACTCATCATTCTCTCTGTCCTGGAGCTGCGCTATGAGCTTCTATACAAGTCACTGATGATGCTAACCTCTCTTCACTGTTTGTCTGGCACGACATTTTTCGGCCATGTTCACCAACTCATACTGAACTCATTCTAAGGAACGTTACTGAGGCAGCTGACCCAGGGAAACTACTACAGTCACATGAGGTTCAACGACTTGTGTTCACTCATGCACTTCTACATTCAAGATCACTGGCAAGAGTAATGGAAGTGGAACTGTGACATTTCGGTTTCATTATGTGAGAGATATCTAGCACTGCTCCTAGATGACGCACCGTGCACAGCTATGGTCACCTCTCTATCAATCTTAACTGAATGGGAGTTTTCATCATACGTAGCAGTGTTTTTGGCAACCCAATGAGTTCATCAATATCATGTGTTTTCAATAAAGACTGCAAAAGGGGAATTGAATTGTTTTTGACCTAGATGCTTTCAGCAGTCCTCCTCCATTTGCCATTCAGCACATTCAGAGCATTCCAGCCACTAAAATATGGGCTTTGAAAGACTGAGTTATCTACTTTTGGTGGTGGGGTGGATCTAGTATACCAGTGTTGCCTGCCCTCTTCCATCACCTCTCTGCAACTGCATCAGGACATCTACGTTTGGAATTCTAAAGATGATTCAACTGTGTCACGCTGCTCACTGAGCACAGGAAGCATCAATGAAAAACAGAGTGAGAGATTACTGATGCAGTTTTTTCCCTCTTTTTTATGTAGAAGGCTCCAGTTACGGACAAAAATCCACATCAAGGCCGAGCCTAAATTGAAATGTAGAGAGAATTATGAAACAGAAAAAGAAAAACAATTTAATAATTTCTGAGAAAGTGAAAGACCTGTCTTTTGAAATGTGCTCGGTCATAGTCAATGCAAAAGACATGGCATGGTAGAGAGTTCCAAAGCTTCGACGTGTAGGGAAAGAGGCAGTTATCAAAACAGCACATCCTTGAGTTGCCAATGGCCTCAAAATAATCATGTGATGTAGCAACTTCCCGAATATTGTGTGGTCTAGCTAGTGGTGGGGGCACACAAGAAGCCAGCTCTCGGGAGCAAAAACCAGAGTAATACCTACAGGAGAGGGAAAGTGGACAAGCTTTGCAGTGTAGGGCAAGGGGGTCAAGTTTGGAAATTAGCCTGGGGCAGTTTATAAGTCGGACAGCTTTCGAATCAACCCTGTCAAGTAAGGAAATAGATATAGACAGAACCACTCCATACAAGGACGAATCAATCACTTATATAAATGGAACAACTGTTCAGAAGAGAAGAAGTTTCGACATCTAAACAGGACACCCAGTTTCTTAGATGCAGACTTAGCTGTTCCCGTAATGTGGAGTTTCCAAGAAAGAGTATGTTCATTGAGTCAAGAGGTGGAATTATAGATCCATCAAAGGTGAGACGAGAATTGTGAGGAGTTTTCAATAGAGAGATGGGTAGAAATTAGGTCTTGGAGGGAGGCATTAAACTTAACAAGATTTTGTGTACCCCACAGAGACATCCTGTCCAAGTCTCATTTTATTGAGGAAGCTATGTCCAGACAAGATGAAGACTGAGTGACAAAAGAGGAGGCAGAATTGAAGGATGAGGATGAATGCAGTGCTGAGTCGTCAGCGTACGAGTGCATTACTTTATTTGTGGAGGGAAAATCATTGAATAAAAGGAGAAAAAGTGTAAGGGCCAGGACAGAACCTTGAGGGACAACGCTGTTGATGGAGAAATGGGGGTACGCTGATCCATCAACAACCACAGAGATAGAATGGCCTGAGAGGAAGCTAGATATGAAGGAGCAAAGTGAGGTAGGGAAGCCAAAAGAGGGGAGCTTAGAGATGAGAACCCCAATGCCATAACCTGTCAAAAGCCTTAGATATGTCAAGGGCAACTACAAATGATCTCCTAAAATCTTTCAAGGATGATGACCAGATATTAGTAAGATAGGAAAAAATATCACCAGTGGATCTCTCCTTACGGAAGCCATACTGGTGATCAGAGAGAAGACTGTGATTTTTGAGATGCTTAAGGATATGGAAGTTGTGGAGGGATTCAAAGACTTTGGAAATGGTGTTTCAACCCCAGATTCATAATCAGTGTGTAAAATAGTCCTTATACTGAGGTGTACAAGGAAATCCATTTTCCTGAGAAAAATACCAGATATTGCAGGTAATAAATAGTTCAGGGTATTTTTTACCAAAAAAACTTTTAGTTTCAAGATTGAAGCATACCACAATCAAACTCTTCTATATTTGAAATAATCACAGAAATTGTCTCAAAATGCTTTCCCATACCGACAGATACCCAATAATTACAAAGAGAATTATTACAAAATCTTTCAAAAATCTTATAATTCTAATACAAACCATAATTAATCTTAACAATATTTTAACCCTAAATTCATATCAAGTGTGTAAAATAGTCCTTATACTGAAGTGTACAAGGATATCTATTTTTCTGAGAAGAATGCCAAAAATTGCAGGTAATAAAGACTCAAAGAGCTTTCCCATACCGATAGATACCCAATAAAGACAAAGCGAATTATCACAAATCTTTGAAAAATCTTATAATTCCAATACAAGCCATAATTAATCTTAAACAATATTCTAACCCTAAATTCATATTCAGTGTGCAAAATAGTCCTTATACTGAGGTGTACAAGGAAATCTATCTTTACCCCAAAACATTTTTCTTTGAAAACTGATATATACCACAATGAAAATCTTCCATACTTAAAATAATCACAGAAAGTCTCAAAATGCTTGCCCTAACTGACAGATACCCAATAAATACGAAGCGGATTACCACAAAATCTTTGAAAAATCTGATCATTCTAATATTTAATTACAAGCCATAATTAATCTCTCTTATGGACCTCTGTGGTGTAGCGGTTAGCATCCCTGACCGTAACGCATTCATGGGCCGCCCAGGGTCAAGCGCATAGGTTCAAATCCTAGTTGCGGCAGTCGGTCCACAGTGAACCCAGCTGTTCATCCACCCCTAGGGCTTGGTCGATAAAATGGGTATCTGGCTCAGGCAAGGGTATATATATATATATATTTTATTTATTATTTTATTTATTACACTTGATCGCTGTTTCCCGCGTCAGCGAGGTAGTGCCAGGAAACAGACGAAGAAAAATACCCCATCCCCCAGCATACACACATATATACATACATGCACACATATGCACCATACATATATATATACATATCAACCTATACATATATAC
>JAYMFT010109509.1:0-13551 GCA_038088735.1 Panulirus argus | reverse complement strand
TATATATATATATATATATATATATATATATATATATTTTTTTTTTTTTTTTTTTTTTTCATATTTGTTGAGGTGTAAATTCTTCTGCTTCTCTTTTTCTCTAAAGAATCTGCCTTTGTTTAGTGCGTTATGGCTTTAAAGTAAGGGTCTGCCTTGAGAGCGTCCCGTACAAAGGGTGTTGGCCAGGATAACTTCATCACCTTCAACACACACACACACACACACACACACACGGACAGCCAACCATCTCAGGACTTACCTGGGCTTGCTGGGTGTCAAGTCCCCTCCGCCCCCCTGTCTCATACTTCATTTACTCCGGGAATCCTAACTTGCGCCCGGTACCACAATACACAGTGGGACCAACTACACACACACACACACACACTGCCCCTCGCGGCCCTCAGCCCATGGCCTCAAGACTGGACATCCTCCCTCCTCCTCCCTGCTCCCAGCCCACGCCCAGGCCTGAGATCCTTTAATGGGCTATAAACGCGGGCCTCCACCCATTGTTACCCACGAGGGTGGGGGCAGCACAGTGTAAAAATCCATTGTTATTGATACCATCCATCGACCCAGTGGGATCAAAATCCTGTAAAATCGTTTGTTATGTACTGGCTAGCGGACCATTGACGGGCCCCCCAGTCGTTCAATACAGTAGCTCCTCTAGCGGTCGATGGGCGCAAGAAGCTGGGGAGCAGAGAGAACGGTTTCGATCTTGTGGAAGGACGTGGTGATGACTCTTTTACGGGCTGACGTGGCGTCGCATCCTGTGGCTCCGGTGGTACGTATACGGTTGCGGCGCCCCTCGCGTCAATCAGCACAAGAGCACATAGACGGTGAAATGGTCAGCTCGTACACGACTTGATTTGTTTATGGAGAAGCGGAGCAAAACGGGGGGGAGGGGAACCGTACCCTCTTTCTCGTAGCCACTGGTGCCCATGGGGAGTAGTGGAGTGCTGCCTGTGCGTTGTTGGTCGGCTGGAAGGGGATGTGTTTGTGTGGTAGTCCTCGTAATGGCATGTCGTGTTATTTGGGATGCGGGACATTCGCGTGGGAGCCGTTGTTGCGTCGGTCAAATAGACCCGACGTATATGATTTTCACTCGTGTTGCCTCGGTATGATCAAGGGTGTATTACGCTTTTCCAAGGGAAGACATTGTTCGTTTTTCCATATCTGTATTTTCTGTTTGTGAGATGCCGTCATTTACTGTTGCGTTCTCATCATTTCGCATATGTTCGTAATATGTAATGATGCAGGTCACTGGTGTGCGAAATGTGTCCAAGTAAGGACAGTTATATCTGAAAACGCCATTTTGCCTTCCAGTTATTCATATCTGATGACGATTTAGTTCAGGGACGAGTTTTAACATTTATAGATCGAACAGCTTTAGGTGCGTCAGTTAATCCTTTGTAGTGGACTCAGTACAATGTGTATACGTTGGACGAATGCAGTCTATAGATATCTTGTCTGTTTCTTCATTTATGTTTTGGAAAACATTAACGAATGGCTTGCGGCACTGAAGATGGATTGTGTTCTCGTGGGCCATGCAAGGCAGTTTGGGTCGAAGTTTTCAAAATCTCGGCTTTTGGAATTTTTGGGAGTTTTATTCTTCTTAAGAAACTCCAATTTGTGATTTTTATTTTTTCAACGCCACCAGCCTGGAAAGAAAAGCCTTTGAAGCGTCCGTAAGGGGGAGGTCAGTGTAGCTAGTAGGTTAGGTGGCTCTTCCCAACATTTTTTGGTGAAATATTTTCTCGAGATTTCTTTCGACTTTCTTTTTTTTTTTTTTTTTGACAGGACGAGGTGTGAACGTCACCCAAAAATGGAGTTGTTACAGACGCTTTGTTCACCGCGAAAACCTGCATTACCGACCCCACTGAAGGGGACCCGGTATTTTTATACCCCCTCCGGGTGGTGCTCCCGAGAAGACGTCATTACCCGACAATGCTTTTAGGTTATGGCTTCGCTCGCTCGCTTCTCCTTCCCCCCCACCTTTTTTATACAAAATGTAAGAAAATGCAATCCGTCTTGGAATGCCTTTGAGGACCGCTGAAGATAATAACGGGATCCACACCTTCCCACAAGAAAAAGCTTAATGGACGGACGCCTCGACGGTACGCCGTTCTTCCATCGCCAGGGGGGAATGTTAGGGTTCTGCCGCCTGCTCACGAGACTTGGCCATTTGTGGGAAAATTGCCTCTTTAGAAAAATACGAGCGATTGTGTCTCTTACGACTAATTTGAATTGCCTTTTTTTATAGTTACCTGACGACTGGTATATTATTTTTGCCATCTCATATGTGGAAAATGCTAAGATAGAGTGTCGGTCAGTAGCCTGTGTGAAGACTTAAAGAATAATTGACTCACGTACGGTGAGTTTGAGCTATTGGTAACAGTTTAGTGATCCTGCAACGAACAAGAAACCCACGTATATAGAAATAGGGCACGGTAAACATAGATATTCGTACGTAAAGCATTTTATTGATAACTGGGGTGAAAGGCACGTTAGCTACGGGTAACTGGAGGCGAGCACAGAGCGCACCATTGGGTACAATTTTTAAGAGTGGAAACCAGAGACTCGCCAGACCCCGTCTCAGATCGCAGTCATCCGAACAATCACGGGCCACGGAGTGCAGTCCCCTGAAGTGGGGGATTGTAGAATGGACTTATGGCCAAGTGTTGCACTGGATATTACAACAGACGACTGTGCCACCTGTTTTAGACTACTTGTAGTCACTGTGATTTCAAAAAAAATACACCCATTTCCAAATGCACAGGTAATATTTGCCATTCTTACTGAAGTGTACTACAGGGTTCAGAGAGAATATTTTATAGGGTTTGTGGATGTTCCCCATATCCCTAATCTCCCTACGGAAAACAGAGAATTGTTTATGAAAAATTTAGTTTTTCCTAAATATATGCAGCTCTGATGTTTTACCTGCTTTATTTCCTTTACCTCTTCAAAAGTCAGGTAATAAGACTCTAATTACAGCACCAGTCGTACATTTTACGTGTGTGTGTGTGTCTTGTTATAAGATAGCATTATGTATCACGACGTTTGGTTCATATGACACTGTCGAATGCCAACCCTTGGGGAAGCAGACGTCCTGTCATGACAGTCACGTACACCATTGATGCCAGACACCTAACCCCCACTCCTCACTGGCTGGTATTAGCGAACCATTCGTTACAGCCAATTAGTAATTATCCTTTTTGTTTATAGTCCGACAGTTTGGGATTCGTGAGTGATGTCGATCCATCAGAACACGAACCCATCCCTTGGCGAGCGGCCATCTGGTGCCATTCGTGAAGCCATGATAGATATGAACTCATTACGATTTTGTCATCCTGTGTTTGTCTCTTGCCGCGCTGAAACCACCGGTGTATCAGGCTCGTCACACTGCACATCTGTTGCGTCTCTTCAGGAGTTTCCTTCGGCAGCAGCACCGTCAGCTGATGAGTTCGCGGTTATAGAACACCAAAGAGACGAAGACGCCGTCTTCAGAGGTCTTCCACCCTTCCTCGAAGGGACCTCGAAAGAGTGTCCAGAAAAAGGAGGAACACAAGAAACGGTCGAGGGTAAATGGTCGTGTTGTCATTTTTATGTCCGTCCAAAAGCCATCTATTCCTGGCCGTTGAGGAGGACCGACCTTTGAGCACCGGGGTGTCTGGAGGTAATGTGGTGTGTGTGTCTGTGTGTGTGGAGGTGGCGAGGCCAAGGAAAGCGTTCGTAATGATTACCGTCGGGGGATTGCGGTGTCAGGGGGGCCGGAGCGAGCGCGTCGGAAGGAGACAAAGTGTTGTGTGTATAGCAGATGCTGTGATTATCCCCCCCACCACCCCACAGCCTTAACCACCCGTCACACCCGTTACGATATGAAATATCGTCATTTTGAGGTTAGCGGGCGAGGGCGAGAGTCGGCACTATGTCAAGGACAAAGGAGGTAATCCATGCCCAAGGCTAGGCTTCAGGAAGTCGGTCATTAGAAAATCCAGAGAAGTTCTGGCACCATCCGACCATAACGATCGATCGTCAGGCTACACTGCGGTATCACCTACCGCGTACACCCTCACCTTTGTCTCATGCATCCGTACACTAGCGCTCCTATGGGACTGATAATCACTCGTTCCTCCAGACATTTCCTGTCGTGTGGCCCCCATAGTCACTCAGCCTCGATCACTCTCCACATAGCCCCACAGTTGCTGAGCTTGCCACTGTCACTCATAGCGTATATGGTTTAGCCTTAAGAAACAGCCATCATGTATTCCCACAGTTGCTGATTTAGCCTCACAGTCACCCAATCGCATTGGTCCGCAGTCGCTGATCTGGCCACAGTCGAGGAGTCTTCGATGCAGACCCTCCTGATCTTGTCCACCATAACGTCACGTAGCCATGCAGTCACCTTACATCTAGCCTTATTATACGGTGACTTTAACCACGTAACCACCCTAGCATCAGATTTGTCCCAGCTTCCATCCACAGACCGGAGAATCACCCTTCTTCATCCATCCTTTTACCCCTACGGACACCCGCCATCCAACCACAGGGCGTTCGCCCTCCTCCGCCTTGTCCTACATTCGCTCACCCAACCACACAATGACCCATTACCAGGCGACACAATCAGTCACACTTCGACCCCGCTGTGCCGGTGGAGGAGGAGCAGAAAAAAGGAATGTACTCTCAGCACATGTGTTTAATCCGGCAGACAATAGCCACACGTCTTTCATCCTTCTCTCTGCTCACCACTGCACAAAGGAGACTCCAGGCTTAGGGTTTTGGAGCAAGGGCCCCGGTTCTAGGGATAGGATTAGGGCCTTTGGCCATAGGGGTGGAGGTGAGAGAGTTGGAGGCACAGGGTTTTTGTTCGAGGATTGTGAGGGAGCTGAGAGCTTGCCAGGGGGACCCAGCGCTGGGGGACGGGTCAGGAGAAGTGGCTGGGAGGGAGGGGTGACCCCCGTATTGGCTTTGTGGACAGAACTGTCATAATTTGTTGGATGAGGACAACAGGTGACACGCCAGACTCAGCTGGCAGGATGTGGTCACGTTGTGTCATCTGATAATTAGATTTGTGTTCCCTGTTGATTTTCAGACTTCTGTGGCGTCACGTTGTAACCCACCGTAAGGACAAGCATGTCTGAAAATTGTATAGTAAAATCAACCCCATTATTTTTTCCTCTCTCTCGATCATCTGCTACCAGTCCGAGCGTGCCCTGGTGCATCAGTAGTTAGGATTCACAGGAGAGCGAATCCCGGGGTACATCTGCTGTCTCCCCATTCATGTGGGAGTCCTTAATGTCCCTGGGTGTGGCACCTCCTGAGTCAAGAGGGAAGCAAGATGCACGTGTACTCTCTAGGGATATTCCACCTTCGCTCAATAGACAAGCCCCCTCCCCTTTCCCCAGCGCACACCTGGGACAGACCGCCTCAAAGTACTCCTTCATCCCACGCTTGTCGCTTTCTCAAAGTTTGTGTGTAACTTGTAGTAGAGTTGCTTAAAGTGTAACCATACTATTCCGGGTCAGCTTGTGTGTAGCACGTGTTTGTGCAGTCATTTTAAATCCTCATTGGGCGTTTGAAGTCAGTTATAGTATTTTCAGTTTCACTGTACTGAGTATAGGGCAAGAGAGACTGTTCCAGTCTCACGTATATTCAACGCGTCTCGAGGACTTCAACATTCTTGGTCGGGCTCCCTCTGCAACGTCGTTATCAGGGTGAGAGAAACTCCCTCTACCCCCTACAGGGTAGGTATTCTCCCCTTACAGGACCGCCCTTAGGATGTGGGTGATGGAGGTTCTTGAGGGCGTGGCACAGTTGATCCTAATGTTATAGTGACTACAGGAACCTCTTGAGGACGCGGGAGGGCGAGGCCCACATCTTCCCCAGAGTTTCTCTCTTAGTAGGATCGTCTTAAGGGTGCGTTAGAGCAGGGCGTTTGTGTCATCCTGCAGAAGTTGTGGAGGTAAAGGCCCAGATCACCCTGCTGCAAGGTGGTCTGTTCCAAAAAGATCGTCTTGAGGATAAGGGAGGAAGGAATCAAAAGACGTAGCACACTTTACCACCTTGCATATGTTCCCTCCTCACACAGTTTATCTTTTTGTGAGGGCGTGGCTCAGGTTCCTTTGTAGGATCTGTTCCTTTCCTTTCCCCCCTTTCTATACGGAACCATTTTGTGAGAAAGGGAGATGCGGGCGGATTGATCTCATGCAACGGTCTGTCCCATCGTGACCCGTCTTTAGGGTGAAGTGGGTGCAGGTGGGGCGAGACATATGCTGCTGTCCATGTGGTCCGTCCTTACACGACGGTCGTAAAAGTGAGAAAGGCGTGGAGGGGCAAGACACATGACCAGGTTCAGCTGTTCTCCCAGGAGCCACCACACCTCACACGCACACACACACACATCTGGTAACCGTATAACCTCACGCAGTCTTTCTGTTATCGTAAGGCACGGACGGGATCGGGTTTGTAACGTGTATTATATACCAAAGCTTACTCAACGTACCCATTCATCAACCAGCCTCAGCGAGGAGGATGAACAACTAGGTTGTCTGTGAGCCACTTGCCCTATCCCACGCTCGAACACAGGTTCTTACGATTGATTGGTGGCGACGCTCTCTACTGCAGTACAGAGAGTCTCGAGAAAAGTATTTTCTACATTTTTTTTTACGAAGTCCTGAATCCCATCTGTTATGTGATGATGTTGTTAAGCAGAGCTGAATTGTACACTGTAGTAGGGATATGAGTTTTTTCTCTCTCGATGGTGGTTGTAATATAACTACGACGATCGTAGTATTTTCTGTGCTATCACTATAGTAATTCAGTGGCCGTAGTAATTCAGGCCAGATGCTAAAACCGGTACAGTATGTTAACTAACATAAAAGTAACATACACTTTCCATATTACTTCCACATTTAACCAATCATCTTTGTTAACCACAAGGACGTAGCCATCCCGCTCGAGGACTGGCCAGTTGTCCTTGAGAAGCCTGTGACGTCCTTTGGTATGACCTTTCTGGGCCCCCGCAGGGAGCAAGCTAGGTGTGGCACCTCCAGGAGAGGAGGGGTGCGGGTGGGTGGATCCTCCTCCTTCAGGAGTTAATGCCCTCAGTCGCGCACTTTTTCTTTTCTCTCCCTACCACACCACGCCACATTCCCCGGCCGTGTGTGACTTGCAAGGGACAAGACCTGATGTCTGAGGAATAGAAAAAAAAAATAGATAAAGAGGATGGTGAGAGGTGAATTTGAGGAAGATGGACGAAGGAGAGGAGGGTTAGGATGAAGAAGAAGAAGAAGGCGAAAAAAGTAAAGTATAAGGTTCAGCGCAGAGGAGGCATGGGAGGGGGAACCCAGGTGTTTTCCCGGAGGGGTTGGCGACGCCCCCCTACAGGTAACTAGATCACAGGCGTGTCTCACCTGGCCTGGCCCGCTGCCGGAGCCCACTCTAATTATGAGGCATTTGCTTGAGGAGCGGAGGTGCGGTAGGGCATGGTAAGGCAGGGTAGGGCCATGGGCTTGGAAGAGGGAAGGAAAGGGGGGCACCTGGAGATAATGAGGCGGTCATGAGGACTGGTGAGGCTTTACGTAAGGCCGCCTAGTTAGGTCCGCCGGCCGGAGAGCACGAGCCGGTAGCATGCGCCCGACTGACCCAGTTGCTGCGACTGTCGTAAAAAAAAAAGAAAATGGTTTTTCTCCTTCAGTGTCTAAAATCGAAGGGAAATTTACAGAAGAATCACGTTCCCTCGCAATTCTTGCACGAAGTCGGTGTATATATAATGTGCATCTTCACTTCGCCTCGATATAATATGACCTCCATGTTATCTTGTTATATTCTGTGTGACGTAGACTTTATTCGTAACGAATTTTTCGGTCTGAATTTAGAGAAGCTTCCACATTTGTCCATTTGGAAGTAAGTCCCAGTAAGTGATGAGGTACGCGATGCGTAACTTGGTTTTATTGATACACCGATAAACTGATGGACCAAAGTTTTCTTTTTCTTCAGAAATATATTTTTCTTTTTGTGGTAGTTTGTTCCGCAAGTCGTTGTGGTTCTCGGGTAAACTTCATCTGCCAGTCTCCACCTTTGTCTTCTGCAAACAGCAGATGTTCCAAGATCAACAGTGTCCCTCAAATTCTATAATTAGCAAGAATTTGTAAGTTTTGGTCCCGGGTCCTTGGAAGTCTTGGTGCCCCTTGTTTGCTCTGGTGGTGAAGTGACCGACCGTGTGGGAGCCTCTTTCAGAATCGCCCGGACGGCTCAGTCAGTCAGTCCAGTCTAGTGAAAGAGGCAGAATATAAACTGATAGTAAAGTGAGTTTACGACTGATGCAATGGATAAGATAGGTGGGTTAGACAAGCAAACTATATATATTTTTTGGGTAAAGCCAGTAGGAATAGATCCGCGAATATATATTGATTTGTACACAGCGTATCTTTCTTGTGCTGAAATTTTCATGTTTACCAAAGAAAAGAAAAAAAAGGAATCGGAACGTACTGTCACTCAGACTTGCCTTAGGTAACATTGTTACGTATAAATGCTTTTTAACAAGAATAACTGTTCTGATTGAAGGGCTGCATGCACCCAGTCTTTAGAAGGTAGGTGAATGGAGCCGATGGGTAGTGAATTAAACCAATTAGGGAAGTGAATTATAGAGCCTCAACTTAGGCGACCTAGACAGACTCATGATAGAGACAACACTGTGTGTATGTCAAATGGTGGATTTGTATATAGATTTGTAAGCAATCAAAAATGGATAACAATCGGTTATTGTAATCAATAATTGTGCGTCGGCTCTCAGATCGGTGGGTCATGTGTAAAGCAAAACCCGAGAAATTGCAAGGCGAAGATAACTTGTGATGCAATGACGACATTGTTTCACTAAACACCAAAAAACGATCATAAAGACATCTGCTCCATCCGAAATAAGGATGCTTTTGAAACAGCTGACGAAATCGTTGGTTATTTTGGCTTGATGTAGGTAAAACATAGGGTATGTCTTCTAGCGACTGGAGACGCGAGAGGAAAGAGAACAGTCGAGGAAAAAGTGATAGAATCTTTCATCTCCAGAAGGCAAAGTGGGGTTCCAACCGCCAGGTGAGTTACCCCTCCAATGTGTGTAAAGGTGATCGCACCCCCCCCCCCCTCACCACCACCGCCGCAACGCCACGACCTCTGACTGACCTGACCTCCGCACACGTGTTCCAGGGTCAACATTGGGAGGTGGGCCATAATCGGGGGGTACAATAGCTGGCCAAACAAAGACCCAGATAAAATGTTCCTCTCAGACGAAAGGACTTAAGAAACCTGGTCACCAAGGTGGGCCCCTCACAAGTGTGACCCTTGACCTCTGCAGGGAGGGAATTTTGACCTCTTTTGTGATGGGAATTTTCGGGAGGGGGGGAGGGGTTGGTTTTGCGTCGCTCGGAACGTAATCCTCCAATTGTGTTCTGGGCTGGGGGTAACAGCGGTAGTGGTTGTGTGTGAAGTCCGAGTTGAAGGCGTGGAACAGGGAGCGGTAGGATGGGAGAGAGAGAGTGTCAGCAGAGATCCCATCTGTATCTGCCTGAGGTGGCGTGTGCAAGAGGAGGAGGATGGTATGTGAAGCTAGCCACCAGCAGGAGGATGGTGTGTGTGTGTGTATTGTCTTAAGAAAATCTTTATATTCTTAAAATATTCATCATAAATAAGTATAAACACTGAGCGAATACTCAGTAATTGTGGGACATCTCTGAACTTAAGAAAATATCATCGTGAATATATTTCTTTAGGTTTTCACAGAAATTCTTTGCCTGGTGATTATCCTCTGGCTATAAAAATCCAGTGATCAGTTGTTTTTGATACGTCTTCCTAGAAGTATATCAAAAAAAAAAACGAGGATTCTGAAACAATGGGAAATAAGATAATTATTGGTGCATGAAGATTCTCATCATGCATACAGTGTTGGCTAAAAGTCATTACCACAGCTTCTGCCGGGAGGTGCCTATCACCCTTTGGGATTACCGAGTTGTGGAGGCCTTTATGTTTACGTTGGTCTTATTGCGGTTTGGTGTAAAAGTCCCTCTGCGCAGTTTTTGATCCTTCTCCTCCTCCTCCTCCTCTTCCTCCTGTTGGTACTCATCCTCCACCTTCCGATCCAGCTCTTCCCACCTCCTTCCCCCTCCTCCTCCTCCTCCTCCTCGTCCTCCTCCTCCTCCTCCTCCTGCCAGCCTCGACCTTCTCCACTTGTCTCCCTGCCCTGGGCCGGATGCCAGAGCGAGTTTTTGCCTGGCGCGGACGGCACAGGGAGCCCCTGGGACGCCTCCTCTGCTCCCCCCCCACCCCTCCCCTCCCGCTCTGAGTCAAGACTTGACCGGCCAGAAACAAGTGGATATAACACGGTGGCCAGAGGCCGGCCGGCCGGGTCTCGCCCCCCCCTCTCTTTATCTCGGCCAATATCTCCGACGGCCTGGGCCCACTATGCAAATTTGGGACGGGGGTGGGGGTGGGGGGGGGATCCGATCCTGGCCTTGTTCTGAAGACGTAAAGTTCTACGGATAAGACCACTAGAACGTCCAGTTATTTACGGATTATTTATCCAGAACAAGCACAGGCTGTCCGTCCGGATAAATGGGTGAGTCAGGCAAAAAGTAATAGCGACAAATTTGTTGGGGTTAAAACGGGTAAGAAATTCAATCAGGCGTAAGGCAAAGGTGATGACCCAAATAGATCGATGGGGTGTGGAGAGAAACCCATAAAAAAGATAAAAAAAAATAATCGCCTTTATCTCTATTGTTATCGAGGACCTTATCAGATATCGTATGCAAATGAGATAGGTCTACAACCACCGGCTGACTCGACACCAGGTAAGGAAATTTACGTCCTTCCTCTCCTCGTTTGGCGATATTGATCGAGGTTTATGTTTCATCACCGTCATCGGCTGGGGGTTCCTCCATCAGTAGTCAGTATACCTTCTTCGTCAGCAGTCAGTATCCCTCCCTTCTCGCGTGCCTTTCCATCGCTACAATTACCATGTTTGATCTTTCCTCTATCTCTGGCCTTTTGGTAAGATCTCACGCAGTGATCAATCCAGGTTTGCTTCAATTCTAATTCTCGCTTTCAACCGAGTTTCTCTTGTGTACGAACATTTTGCAGGCCTACTTGAGTGTCCCAAACCTAGTATAGGCCTTACAGCGGGTGAAAAAAATTGATTGAAAAAAAAAACAAGCTTTTAATGAGGGATCGAATTTCAGTACTAACGAGGCGTGCTGGGGCCAGCTAGGCAGGCAGGCCCCTCTTGACCCAAAATTATTAGATATCGATTTATGGAAATGAGCAAAAACCGCCGGTCCCGAGGCAAAGGGAAACGCCACGGAAATTCTCTCCCACCCCACCCCCTCACACCCCCTCACCTCCTACTGATTGGCACAATCCTGGGGTACGATGGTACCATCGTAGAGCACAACGGTACGACGCTAGAGCACAATGGTACGACCCTCTAGAGCACAATGGTACGACTCTAGAGCACAATGGTACGACACTAAAGGACGATGGTACGATCCTAGTGCACGATTGGTACGTGTTTTAAGCGCCTTATTGTTATTATTGGAAGGAACTTATTTTCCTGTAAGGTGAATTTTAGTGTTTCAGAAATTGGGGTAGAAAAAGGAAGTGGGTATCCCAGAGTTCTCTTAATTCTTTTATGTTGTCACTGATTCTACAGTCTAAGCGACTCTGTTAAATACAGGTTCCACTGTGATTCATAGCTATTGACATACTGAAGTTATTTCCGACGGCTGCCGCTGGTTGGACACCACCTGATGTACGTACGACAGGAAATGGAGATGAGATCAGTGAAGCATATCCAAGATCTTTTTTTTTTTTTTGTCTCGCTGAAAAACTGATCAGAGGTGTTTTTTTTTTTTTTTTCGTAAGGCAGAACCTTCGGTCACGTTTGCAGACTGAACGTGGATGTAGAAATATGATCACGATGTTTTTCCCGTGACTCTTAACTTCGGAGGATGTAAGTAAGGAGATGTTTTGAGACGAGTGAAACAAAGTCAGAAATGCATAATTGAGGCATCACGACCATGATGACGAGGGAGTTCGAGTTGGAATCCGGGAGCTGAAATCGGGTGGTCAGTCGGGTGCGGTGCCTGGAGTTATACTTGTGGAATGTGGTATAATGAGATATGTCAATCGCGGACTTGGTAGATGTCGATCTGGAATTGTGGGATGCGGTTGTAGGGAAAAGTCTGGTCGAGGGAAGTGCTTACAAGCATGGGGTGTAAGGGTGTCGTTTTGTGAGGTGTGTGTGTGTGTGTGTGTGTGTGTGTTCTGGTATTGTGGTATGGATGCTGGGATCTGTCCTTGACCTCTCGAAACGAGGGATGTGGTAGTAGTAGTAGTAGTAGTAGAGTCTTGTCAGGGTGTTGTGATTAATAAGGGGCGCCCCCCTGTTGTTAGTGACACCTTAGTAGTGGAGAGAGGACTCTGACCGCGGGTGCCTGGTGGTGAGAGAGTCCAGCAGCAGAAGCAGGAGCAGCAGGAGCACCATGGGGAGGTGCGATGCGCCTGCTGGGTTCTCCCACACACACACCCTCCCCTCTCCACCAAATGCTATGCAAATCAGGAGGCACGTGTGCAAGATCAGATGGCGGATAAGGAGGTGGCGAGTTCCCCTCCCGACGGGTTCCAGGATGAATAAAATCCGAACATGATTGTTTGCGACGACGAAGGTGGTTGGTGGTGGTGGTGGTGGCGGCGGTGGTGTGTTGAGGGAAGAGAACCCGAGGCTGTGCTATATTAAGATGTGATATCACAGTTTAATGGGACATGTATATACACACAGGTGGAGCGGCGAGAGGTGGCCACGTCAGCTGCCTGGGAGCTGTGGGTGTGTGAGCAAAGGAGATGAGTGAAGAGGAGCAGGAGGAGGCGGTGGAGGCGGAGTTGAAGGAGGATGTAGGTGTTGAATATGGAATTATCTGATGATATGATGGTGTCTCTACTCTGGCGCAGTTGCATGTTTAAGGCGCGGAGGTGTGGCAACGAGGGATTTCCGAAAACAGGTGTGAAAATAGGTGGATTATTCCCGTTAAATGTCAATGTGCAGTTCCTTTTTGTTTCAACCACTGGGTCTTTGAACGCGATATTACAGATGTATAAGACAGATAGTGTGATGCCATTTTGGGGTGACCGATAGACGGGTTTGAAGTGGTGTGAATCCTAAAGGGTCTTCACTAACCAACGTCCCCAAAGCAGAATTTTTCCCTTTACGTCCAGATTCAGTCATATTATTTACCGTTATATAACCTTTAGGACGTCTTCTCCAAGAGTTCTTGTGGTATCAAAGCCGTTGTTTATCAAAATGGCGCCCTAGCTACGTCTCTGCCGTGGACACCAACTGACTGTTGTATTTCTCTCTCTTGTATCTCCCTTGAAGATGTGATCATTACACGAAAGTGCACTTGGGAACTTACTGTGTTTCATTTCCCCGTGGATTAGAAGGAATTTACTAGATCACGCTCTCAATTGTGATCTTTTCCATATATATATATATATATATATATATATATATAT
>JAYMFT010109498.1:0-13551 GCA_038088735.1 Panulirus argus | reverse complement strand
TATATATATATATATATATATATATATATATATATATATCAACAATATTCTTATGAAATGTTGAAATTCTCATATGAGCACAGCAATTCATGATGTGATTTTATTCATATGTATTATTTTGGAAGAGAAATGAATATCTTAAGAATTCATATAATCGTCCATAATAATCTGAAAAACGTATCTAAAGAACTAAGTTTTCTTTCGTAATTCTAAAATGACTCTAAGAAATTATATACAGGTAATATCTTTTATTGAAGTTAGATGTAAAGTGGCTAAATTCATTTCATATAGAACGTGAGTTTAGAAAATCAATCATATGGCAGACGAACATTAGTTTTGTGTCGTTTGATACATCATCAAATTCGTATCTTTTTTTTTTTTTACTTGAATTATCATTCAGCACGACGTACGTTTTCCTCCATTACTTTAGACTCGAGTTATGCAAAGATAAACGCATTCTCTGTTCCTTTCTTTATCATCCTTGTACTCAAGACCTGGTCACCTCTCAACGCTTTTCGAATGTACGAGACGACAGTCATAAACCTGAATACCTTGCATCACATCTTGCCTAAGTAATCAGCGGATGTCTCCTGGGCCCCAGAAGTAAAGGACTTTCGAACGACCATCGACTCACTGTGACGTCACAGATCATTAACGTCCCAAGGCCGTGACCGCCAATGGATCTCGCAATGGCCTCGTTAACGCAACTATGAAAGCCCGCTGGTTACCTCGGTAGGAACAGTACCATTATTACCTGCACGCCTTTCTTGGCTCTCCTAAGAGACCAAATACTGATGTTATGTAAGTCTACTAATATTGAAAAATTCAGAATTTGCGACGTAAGTTTGGCATAAATTTTTGAAATCAAATGGCGCATGCAAAAAGATCTTTCAAATGAAAATACTGAATTTTGCTTATCCTAAATGCTTTATTGGAGCAATCTGAAAAGCAAATACAAATGAGACCTCCCATACCTGCCTCAACCATCTCAATAAATATAGAAATGCTAATGAAAACAATAAGACAGACAGTCTTATTACCCAAAATCATATTCGTAATCTTCTTATCTCTTAATATACACTTATATCATGAAAGGGGAGGCTTGCTGATGTGTGAGTAATCACATATCTGCTGTCATTACATATACGGCAACGGGAGAGAATTGTACACTCGTGGGTTTCCGTCTCTTGGAAGGTCTCGATCATCATACAGCTTTCTGAGCTTTTGTATGCTGTTTGCATTCACACATTATCTTTTCTAACGAGCCTGTTGCTTATTTCTTGATATGGTTTCTAGCTGTTCTTTCTTTGCACTCTTTCGAAGAACTGTTCTCTGTTGACCCCAACTAATTGGTTTAGATGTGTGAAGGTTATGATCAAGTCACCCCTTGCTCTTCTCTCAGCCATAGTAGAGAAAGTCATGGCCTTTAATCTCTCTCTGTTGCTCGGCTTTCTCAGTTGAGTTCCCATCCGTTTTGTCCTCTTAGGGGCCTTTTCCATTAGTTCTTTGTGCTTTTTAAGTGCGGTGTCTGTGTGTCTGTCTTATATAAATGTAAACAGCTGAAACATGCACACACACACACACACACACACACACACACACACACCTAACGTTCGTCAAAAGTAACGATGCTAACACCACTTTATGCAAAAACTTAAGCATAATAATTAGTTTAAGGAGACACCTCACCCACCCTGGCGGTGGCGACACACATATTACGATTAATATTACCCTTGCGCAACGGCAGCCATTATGAAGCCCCTCAAAGAGCCGTGTCCAAGGGGGCTTAAAGAGCCGTATCTAGGGAGAGGGGGAGGAGGTTTGGAAACCATGTCCAATGGTTCCATTTATTGTGGGTCCAGGAAACCGCAAATTAGGGTCATGCTTGCTGCGTCTAATGAGTCCTCGACGCCGGTGAGAGGCAGGGGTCTCAGAGCCATGTCGGGCGGCACCAAGTTCCGTGGTGTGTAAGGGGAGTGACAAGAGGCTTGGACAACGCGTCCTGTAGTTCCTGGAGCCTTTTTTATGGGATAGGGAGAGCCACGCCCCCAGGGAAAAAGAGTTGTGTCTAGGGTTCTTAAATTCCAATATCTGGGGAAACTAGAAACCACTGCCGAGGGTCCTGAGAAATGTCTTACGGTCTTAGGTGCCATGTCTGGAGCTTTTTGAGACTACCTATGGAAGACCGTAGCAGATCTTAAGAAGTCTGGAGGTGTTAGAAGCCATCTTTTTCTTTTTTTCTGTGGTAGTACTGGGAGCTTGTCTTGGGTTTCGGGGTATCATACCAAGGCGTCACGGCGTCCGAGTTTGGAGTCACTCACTTCTTGGCCCACTTGTCTGGAGGTTGTGGAGGCCGTGTTTTGGAGTCCTGGGCACCACATTCAGAGTACTAACTCCATTAGATGTGAACGACGCCCTTGGACTTGCCATTGTCCTCTGCATTGTCCTCTCTGGTGTGATACTTACATTAACGTGTGCTGGTGCAGGATACGTTTATGAACAGCTTGTCTTGTTTCTTTCATATAACTCCAAAAGATAAGTCAGCCTGAGCAAGTGATAATTCTGCCCTGAGATTTCAAAGGGTTAGCGTGTTTTAAGGTGAGACGCTATAGTCCAGTTATTCGGTAAGAGAAATGAAATATAAAGCAAAGTTAACGAATAGAGATGATTCTTTTATATATTTTTTTCTTGTCTTCTTTTAAAGGCCAGCGGCAGTCACGTTGTCCAGCATATCCAATTTTACTCACGTGTCGTAGAGGCCAGCCGGCTGCACCGCACCAGTAGTGTGTTAGAAACAGTACAGGATATTACTTCTGCTGTATTCAAAGTTATCATTGTAAGTTATTTGTATGACAAACGTAATGATATCCTCCGTGCAGAGAGGAATGACTGACGTGTATCATGCGGTGATTACAACAGCGAAAGTTAGAAAAGTTGAGCAACAGCAGGATATGGTACTCTCCTTGTGACCTTACGCTTTCCTCTTCCCCTCCCTCACCCTTCCCATCTTCCTCCTCACCCTCTCCACCTCTCACTTCCTCCCCCATCTCTTAGTCCCGCCAGAAGGTCAATTCATCCCGTACTTCACATTAATATTTTCCTCGAATCTCTTCCCAATGACGCCATAAACATAGAGTAAGGGAAGGGAAAGAAAAAAGGCTACCGTATCGCCTTGACCTCTATATCTTCCTCTGCGTTCATGTACCCTTTCCTCCGTTCTTGTCCTTGTACTGGTGCTGGCCTGGAGTCTGTGGACTTCCGTGGCTTTCAAACCGATCCAGAGCTGAGATATTGTTTGATAACTTCTCAATATTTCAGTAGGGAGAGAAATACGTTCTTTGAACCATACGTACTGCAGCATCCGCATTGGTGAGCAATAATGAATCTGTTTCATCAGTAATGCTGGAGTGGTCCAGCGCTCTGTTCTTACCCCTTCTCTCTTTCTTTCGCATGGTAATGACGTCCTTCTCACGAGCACCAACCATATAAACTCATGCGTGTGGGACGAAAGTCGTAACAGCGGTTGATCCTGGCGCTTCGTTCGTTGATCCACCCATCTCTTTTGCACTCTAGCTAAATGTCACCTTCCTTTATAATTTTCGATATTGTAATAAGTGTAAACGTGATATCTAGCATTCTCTCAGGCCAATCTGTCTCCGTGGTTGATGGATCAGCCTCTTCCCCTTTCTCCATCAGCAGTGGTGTCCCTCAAGGTTCTGTCCTGTCTCCCAGACTTTTCCCCCTTTTTATCAGCGATTTCCTTTCTTCCACAAATAACCAAAAGCACTCATACGTTGACAACTCAACACTGCATTTCTCCACGTCCTTCATTTATACTCCTTTTTCTCTCACTCGTTCTGCATTTCGTCTCGACACATCTTCCTCAGTGAACGCAGATTTGGACAGGAATCTCAGTAGAGTAAACGAAATCTGGTTAAATTCAATGCCTCCAAGACCCAGTTTCTAAGCATTTTCTATCGAGAATTCGTCACGACTTTGCTCTCTCTCGACGGTTCTGTAATTCCACCTCTTGACTCGTTTTTTGAACATACTTGGCATTACTGTAACATCCACTCTTTCTTGGAAACTCCACATTATGGGAATAGCTAAGTCTGTCTCTAAGAAACTGGGTGTCCTGTTTAGATGTCGAAACTTCTCTTCTGAACAGTTGTCCCGTTTATACAAAGGATTGATCCGTCCTTGTATGGAGTACTGCTCCCATGTCTGGGGTGGTTCCAGCTGTGCATATCAACTTGAAAGAGTTGATTCGAAAGTGGTCGGATTTATAAACTCACCCAGGCCAACTTGCCCTACGCCGCAATTTTGTTTAACTTTCCCCCTTCAATAGGCATGACTCGTTTTTGTTCCCGAGAGCTGGCTGCTTGTGTGCCCCTACCACAAACTAGACCAGACAATGCTCGGCAAGTTGCTGCGTCACATGATTAATGTGTGGCAGTTGGCCGTTCTGATAACTGTTTGTTTCCCTACAACTCGCAGCTTTGGAACTCTACCTTCTCATGTCTTCCCAATAACTGACATGGCACATCTTAAAAGACAGGTTTTTCACTTCTTCCAAAATTCTTAAATTCTTTTCCTGAATTCTTTTTTCCATTTCATTAACCTCTCTATATGTCAGTTAAGATCTGGCCTTGATGTGGACTTTTTTCTTGATCGGAGCCTCAAACGTAGAAAGAAGAGAATGTGTTTAGTATATTGCTTCAAGAACTTAGGCATTGGCCTATGAATTTCCCTCCTCATAGTTAACTCCCTTTGATTGCATATGACACAGACTCTTGAAATCGGTGCGTCTTCAAATATTCTGAAAATCTCATTTCATTCTTTCTTCAATTTTTTTGCCGCCATTTTTTTCCCCCTCCCCGCCGTTCTTGATCTTGAAAATTAATATATGTTCTACGAAGAATGTTCCTCTCACATCTGGAAAATAAGATACTCTCTTTCCTTTTTGTCATCAAAATTCACTCCTTTTCAGTCAGTTCTTTGGCTCTATAGTGCTTTGGTTCAACTTGATCTGCTATTGCTACTCTCACGGTCAGTGTTTTATTGAAACGCAGTCCGTCATTTTGAGAATTCTTTGAATTTAACTTCTCTGCTCTCAGCGTTTCATTGTCTGTGTCTCATTGGATATGATTATCTACCTCTCGTTGCTCCTAGAAGACGTCATTCTGTGGCATTTTATCCACAAAACAACTACACATCTCGAGACATCTATAGACTCTAATGTAACTCGCGAGACAAGATCCACACAGGTGTAAAACAGTGTGATAGTGGTCAGCGTGTGTTCCTGTTGTCATGTGTATTTCTCTTAGCAATTCACTGAGAAACAAGAGAAAAACTGATATATATTCCACAGTTTCTTCTATATTATTTGTTTTTATTTTTTCTTTCGCTTCCCTCATCTTTATCCAGAGTAACACTGAAAGTGAACTTGCTGCGCCTCACAAGGCCTCCCGAGAGGGAAAGTGAGAGATGGTTCCACCACCATCCACCGTGTAGCAGGGGCACCTCATACGTCCCCGTCGGTTTGTTGATGCTCCATCGCCTGGGGAAAGTTACACAAACTTATTCGTTAATCTTTAACATCATATGTATTCTCTGTCCTCCTCAGTAAGTGGACAAATTACAAGATGATATTCTCTAATGAGATTTCGTGTTTCACATGCCATTTATTGTTTCTTAAGCTGTACTTCCATTGATAATGCTGTAGCGGTGTGTTAATACAGCATTTTTCTTTCCACCGATGGTAAATCTTTAGCGTCAAGATCTCCTCCTCTGGGCAGATTGCCAAGGTCGCTCCTCGTAAGGCAGGCAACAAGCACTTGAAACTCCACTGTTTGCTGCTCCCTCTCGCGAAGGATCCTTTCACCAGTGACTACAAACGTAGCTCACTGCCTCGTCAATACCTTGTCCGGACACCAAATTATTCTACTGTTGCGGTATACTGCGCAACACAGGCGCACCTTCTTGACAGTGGTACAACTCATATACTGTTTTGCTTAGGTTGCATCATTGATACCAACACTACCACCACCGTAACTACTACCAAAGCCATTACAGTGGTTGTATGGTGCGATGCTGAAGAGATGCCTTACCACCAGTAATGCAACCAACGCACTAAGTCAGTGTTAAAGTAAATCAGAGTAGGTTCTGGCCACTGATGTATCCGGGAGGAGGAGAAGGCGCGAAGGCAGCCAGTTTCCGAGAAAAGGAACCATGGCGCTATCTGTCAGAAAAAGATTATTGGATTATTATAACGAAGAAAAGGGGGTTCACTGCTGAGAAGTACGAGAGAGTTACTAAAGCGGACTCTTTTTTAGTGAACTCTTACGAGAGGAAAAGTGGACAAAGAGCCACCTCAACCCCAGCTTTCAACATGAGGAAGCAGTACTCCGTATATGGAGGGCTGGAATAGCTGCCCAAAGAAGAGATACATGTGGGGCGTCACAGTGTTCAGTACCGGATTGTACGGCGTCACAGTGTCCGGTACCAGACTCTAGGGTATCACAGTGTTCAATACCGAACTATAGGGCATCATAGAGTCCGATACCAGACTGCAGTGTGTCACAGCATTCAGCTCCGGACTCAAGGGTGTCACAGTGTTCAATACCAGACTGTAGGGCGTCACAGTGCTCAGAGCCGGACTAGGGGGTGTCGTAGTGTTCATTACCGGACTGTAGGGTGTCACAGTCTTTAGTGCCGGACTGTAAGGCATCACAGTATTCAGTTCCAACCAGTAGGGTGTCACTTTGTTCAGTACCGGACTCTACGCTGTCACAGTGTTCAGTACCCGATTCTAGGGTGTCACAGTGTTCAGTACCGGACTCTAGGGTGTCACAGTGTTCAGTACCAGACTGTAGGACGTCACAGTGTTCTGCACCAGACTGTAGGGCGTCATAGTGTTCAGTACCGGACTGTAGGGCGTCACAGTGTTCAGTACCGGACTGTAGGGTGTCACAGTGTTCAGTACCGGACTGTAGGGTGTCAGAGTGTTCAATACCGGACTCTAGGGTTTCAGAGTGTTCAGTACCAGACTGTAGGGCGTCAGAGTATTCAGTACCAGACTGTAGGGCGTCACAGTGTTCAGCACCAGAATGTAGGGCGTCAGAGTGTTTAATACCGGACTGTAAAACGTCACAGTGTACGGTACCGGACTCTAGGGTGTCAGAGTGTTCAGTACTAGACTGTAGGGCGTCACAGTGATCAATACCAGACTGTACAGCGTCAGAGTGTTCAGTACCGGACTGTAGGGTGTCGCAGTGTCCAGTACCCGACTGTAGGGCGTCATTTTGTTCAGTACCGGACTCTAGGATGTCACATTGTTCAGTACCTGACTGTAGGGTATCACAGCGTTCAGTACCAAACTGTAGGGCGTCACAGTATTCAGTACCGGACTGTAGGGCATCACAGTGTTCAGTACCAGATTATCGGGCGTCACTTTGTTCAGTACCGTACTCTAGGGTGTCACACTGTTCAGTTCCGGATTGTAAGGCGTCACAGTGTTCAGTAATGGACAGTAAGGTGTCAGTGCGTCCAGTACCAGACTGTAGGGCGTCACTTTGCTTAGTATCGGACTCTACGGTGTCACAGTGCTCAGCCCGGACTGTATGGTATCACAGTGTTCAATAATTGACTCTAAGGCATCAAAGTGTTCAGTACTAGACTGTAGGGCGTCACAGTGTTAAGTACCAGACTCGAGGATGTCATAGTGTTCAGTATCAGACTGTAGGGCGTCAGAGTGTTCAGTACCCAAGTGTAGGGTATCACAGTATTCAGAACCGGACTGTAGTGTGTCATAGTGTTCTGTAGCACACTGTAGGGTATCACAGTGTTCAGCATCGGACTGTAGGATATCACAGTGTGCATTACCGGACTGTTTGGCATCACAGTGTTCAGTACCAGACTGTAGGGTGTCACAGTGTTCAGTACGAGACTCTAGGATGTCACAGTGTTCAGTTCCAAGCCGTAGGGTGTCAGAGTGTTCAGTACCTGACTGTAGGGCGTCAGAGTGTTCATTACAGACTGTTGGGCGTCACAGTGTTCAGTAGCGAACTGTAGGGTATCACAGTGTTCAGTACAAATCTATTGGACGTTACAGTGTTCAGTACCAGACTATAGGGTGGCACAGTGTTCAGTGCCGGACTGTAGGGCGTCAGAGTGTTTAGTACTGGATTGTAGGGCATCACAGTGTTCAGTACCGGACTATAGGCCGTCACAGTTTTCAGTACCGGACTGTTGGGTGTCACAGATATCAGCACCGAACTGTAGGATATCAGTGTTCAGTACCAGACTTTAGGGCGTCACAGTGTTCAGTATCGGACTGTAGGGTTCACAGTTTTCAGTACCAGACTGTAGGGCGTCAGAGTGTTCAGTACCGGACTCTAAGGCGTCACAGTGTTCAGTACCAGACTGTAGGGTGTCACAGTGTTCAGTACCGGACTGTAGGGAGTCACAATGTTCGGTACCAGACTGTAGGGTGTCACAGTGTTCAGTACCGGACAGCAGGGCGTCACAATTTTCAGTAACAGACTGTAGGGTGAAGCAGTGTTCAGTTTGGGACTCTAGGGTGTCACAGTGTTCAGCACCGGACTGTAGGGCATCACAGTGTTCAGTACCGAACTGTAGGGCATCAGAGTGTTCAGGGTGTCACAGAGTTTAGTACCAGACTCTAGGGTGGCACAGTCTTCAGTTCCATACTGTAGGGCATCACAGTGTTCAGTACCAGACTGTAGGGCATCAGGGTGTTCAGTACCAGACTGTAGGGCGTCACAGTGTTCAATTCCAAACCGTTGGGTGTCACAATGTTCATTACCGGACTGTAGGGCGTAACAGTTTTCAGTAATAGACTGTAATGCGAAGCAGTGTTCAGTATCGGACTCTAGGGTGTAACAGTGTTCAGCACCGAACTGTAGGTGCATCATAGTGTTCACTACCGAACTCTAGGGCATCACATTGGTCAGCACCAGACTGCAGGGTGTCACAGAGTACCAGACTCTAGGGCGGCACAATGTTCAGTTCCATACTGTAGGGCGTCGCAGTGTTCAGCACCGGACTGTAGGGCATCAGAGTGTTCATTACCAGACTGTAGGGCGCCGCAGCGTTCAGTACCTGACTCAAGGGTGTCACATTGTTCAGTACTGGACTGTAGGGTGTCACAGTGTTCAGTACCAGACTGTAGGGCGTTACACTCTTCAGTACCAGACTGTAGAGTGTCACACTGTTCAGCACCAGACTTTAGGGCGCCACAGTATTCAGTACGAGACTCTAGGGTGTCAAAGTGTTCAGCACCTGACTCTAGGGCGTCACAGTGTTCAGTACCGGGCTCCAGGGTGTCACAGTGCTCAGTACCAGACTGTAGGGCGTCCCAGTGTTCAGTATCGGACTCTATGGTGTCAGAGTGTTCGGAACCGGACTCTAGGGTGTCAAAGTGTTCAGCACCAGACTGTGCGGTATCACAGTGTACAGTACGGGACTGTAGGGCAACAGAGAGCTCAGGACCAGATTGTAGGGCGTCACAGCGTTCAGTGCCAGCCTGTAGGGCGTCACAGTGTTCAGTACTGGATTGTAGGGCATCACAGTGTTCAGTACTGCACTAAAGGGCGAAGCAGTGTTCAGTACCAGACTCTAGGAAGTTACAGTGTTCAGCACCGGTCTGTAGGGTGTCACAGTGTTCAGCACCAGTCTGTAAGGCATCACAGGGTTCAATACCGGACTATAGGGAGTCAGAGCTTTCAATACTGGACTGTAGGGCGTCACAGTGTTCAGTTCCGGACTGTAGGGTGTCACAGTGTTCAGTACGGGACTGTGTGGTGTCACAGTGTTCAGTACCGGGTTCTAGGGTGTCACAGTGTTCAGTACCGGACTGTAGGGCGTCACAGTTTTCAACACCAGACTGTAGGAAGAAGCAGTGTTCAGTACCGGACTCTAGGGAGTTACAGTGTTCAGCATCGATCTCTAGGGTGTCACAGTATTCAGCACCGGTCTGTAGGGCATCACAGGCTTCAGTATCGGACTATAGGGTGTCACACTTTTCAATACTGGACTGTAGGGCGTCACAGTTGTTCAGTACCAGACTGTAGGGCGTACAGTTGTTCCGTACCAGACTGTAGGGCGTCACAGTTGTTCAGTACCAGACTGTAGGGCGTTACAGTGTTCAGTACTGGACTCTAGGGAATCACAGTGTTCAGTACCGGACTGTAGGAAGTCACAATGCTCGGTACCAGACAGTAGGGCAAGCAGTTTTCAGTACCGGACTCTAGGGTGTCACAGTGTTCAGCACTGGTCTGTAGAGCGTCACAATGTTCAGTACCGGATTATAGGGCATCACGGTGTTCAGTTTCCAGACTGTAAGGCGTTGCAGTGTTCAGTTCCGGACTATAGGGTGTCTCAGTGTTCAGTACGGGACTGTAGGGCATCAGAGAGCTCAGTACCAGATTGTATGGCGTCACAGTGTTCAGTACCGAACTGTAGGGTGTCACAGTGTTCAGTACCGGATTCTAAGGTGTCACAGTGTTCAGCACCAGACTGTAGGGTGTCACAGTGTTCAGTACCGAACTGTAGGATGTCACAGTGTTCAATGCAAGTCTGTAGGGTGTCATAGTGTTCAGTACCAGACTGTAGGGTGTCACAGCGTTCAGTACCGAACTGTAGGGCGTCCGTCACAGTGTTCAGTACTGGATTGAGGGGCATCACAATGTTCAGTACCGGACTATAGGGCGTCACAGTTTTCAGTACCAGATTGTAGGGCGTCACAGTGTTCAGTATCGGACTGTCGGGCGACACAGTTTTCAGTACCAGACTGTAGGGCGAAGCAGTGTTCAGTCCCGGACTCTAGGGAGTTACAGTGTTCAGCACCGGTCTGTAGGGCATCACAGGGTTCAGTACCGGACTATAGAGCGTCACAGTTTTCAATACCGGACTGTAGGGCGTCACACTGTTCAGTACCAAAATTTAGGGCGTCACAGTGTTCAGTACCGGACTCTAGAGCATCACAGTTTTCAGTATCGGACTGTAGGGAGTCACAATGTTCCGTACCAGACTGTAGGGCGAAGCAGTGTTCAGTTCCGGACTATAGGGTGTCACAGTTTTCAATACCGGACTGTAGGGCGTCACAGTGTTCATTACCAGACTGTAGGGCGTCACAGTGTTCATTACCAGACTGTAGGGCGTCACAGTTTTCAATACCAGACTGTAGGATGCCACAGTGTTCAGTACCAGACTCTATGGTGTCACAGTGTTCAGTACCGGACTCTAGGGTGTCACAGTGTTCAGCAACGGACTGTAGGGCGTCACAGCTTTTAGTACCAGATTGTAGGGCGTCACATTGTTCAGTACCGGACTCTAGGGTGGCAAAGTATTCAGTACCGGACTCTATGGTGTCACAGTGTTCAGCACCGGACTGTAGGGCATCAGAGTGCTCAGTACCAGACTCTAGGGCGTCACAGTTTCCAGTACCAGACTGTAAGGTGTCACGGTGTTCAGTACCGGTCTCTAGGGTGTCACAGTGTTCAGTAGCGGACTCAAAGGTGTCACATTGTTCAGTACTGGACTGTTGGGTGTCGCAGTGTTCAGTACCGGACTCAAGGGTGTCTTAGTGTTCAGTATCGGACCTTAGGGCGTCACAGTTTTCAGTACCAGACTATAGCGCGAAGCAGTGTTCAGTAAAGGACTCTAGGGTGTCACAATGTTCAGCACCGGTCTGCACGGTGTCAAAGTGTTCAGCAACGGTCTGTAGGGTGTCACAGCGTTCAGTACCGAACTGTAAGGCATCACAGTGTTCAGTACCAGACTGTAGATTCGCAGAGTTCAGTAACAGATTGTAGGGCGTCACAGTGTTCAGTACCGAACTGTAGGATGTCACAGTGTTCAGAACCGGACTCTTGGGTGTCACAGAGTTCAGTACCAGACCGAGGGGCGTCACAGTATTCACTACCGAACTGTAGGGCATCACAGTGTTCAGTACCAGACTGTAGGGTGTCACAGAGTTCAGTACCAGACTCTAGGGTGTCACAGTGTTCAGTTCCAGACTGTTGGGCGTCACAGTGTTCAGTACCGAACTGTGGGGTGTCACAGTGTTCAGAACCGGACTCTTGGGTGTCACAGAGCTCAGAACCAGACTGCAGGGCGTCACAGTGTTCAGTACCGAACTGTAGGGCATCACATTGTTCAGTACCAGACTGTAGAGTGTCACAGAGTTCAGTACCAGACTGTAGGGCGTCACAGTGTTCAGTACCAAATTGTAGGGTGTCACAGTGTTCAGAACCAGACCCTTGGGTGTCACAGAGTTCAGTACCAGACTGCAGGGCGTCTCTGTGTTCAGTACCGGACTGTAGGGCATCACAGTGTTCAGTACCAGACTGTAGGGTGTCACAGAGTTCAGTACCAGACTCTAGGGTGTCACAATGTTCAGCTCCAGACTGTTGGGCGTCACAGTGTTCAGTACCGAACTGTAGGGTGTCAGAGTGTTCAGAACCGGACTATTGGGTGTCACAGTGTTCAGTACTGGACTGTAGGGCGTCACAGTGTTCAGCAACAGACTAAAGGGTATCACAGTGTTTAGTACCGGACTGTAGGGTGCCAAAGTGTTCAGTATCGGACTGTAGGGTGCCATAGTGGTCAGCAACGAACTGTAGGGTATCACAGTGTTCAGTACCGGACTGTAGGGCATCAGAGTGCTTAGTACCAGAGTGTAGGGCGTCACAGTTTCCAGTACCAGACTGTAAGGTGTCACGGCGTTCAGTACCGGACTCTAGGGTGTCACAGTGTTCAGTAGCGGACTCAAGGGTGTCACATTGTTCAGTACTGGACTCTAGGGCGTCACAGTGTTCAGTACCAGACTGTAGGGCGTCGCAGTATTCAGTACCAGACTGTAAGGCGTCACAGTGTTCAGTATCGGACTCTATGGTGTCAGAGGGTTCAGAACTGGACTCTAGGGTGTCACACTGTTTAGCACAGGACTGTAGGGTATCACAGTGTTCAGTACGGGACTGTAGGGCATCAGAGTGCTCAGTACCAGACTGTAAGGCGTCACAGTTTCCAGCACCAGATTGTAAGGTGTCACAGTGATCAGTACCGGACTCAAGGGTGTCACATTGTTCAGTAGTGGACTGTAGGGTGTCATAGTGTTCAGCATTGGGCTGTAGGGTGTCACAGTGTTCAGAACCGGACTGCACGGTGTCACAGTTTTTAATGCCTGGGAAAGAGATGTATTTCCATTACACACCCACTGACCTCCCTCCCTATCAGTATAGACCCCATAAGGGCCAGTAAATTAAACACCTGTAGCCCTTTGTCCTGTAAACATATCACAGCTTCCTGACAACACTCCTCCCCCACCTCCCCCAGGAGACCAAAAACACAAAGAATAGGAGAGTAATTATATTTCATTTTTCTGAAATGAAAATACTGCTAATAGCACTAGATTTACCGGGTAAAAGTGGTCCATGGGGAATTGTTTTTCAACAGGTGTTTTTCAAAGGTATATAGTAGTCTGGGCCAAGGTGCTCGATGACTACTGACGTCCATTGACGTGTATAT
>JAYMFT010109487.1:0-13551 GCA_038088735.1 Panulirus argus | reverse complement strand
TATTCACAACACTGGAAAGAGAAAATAAGAACAGTTAGTACTTTCGTTTGTTACATCCTCAGACAGAGTGAGAGATGGAATGTGGTGGCGAAAATTAAATACATACATGCAAATTTGAGACGTGACTTCATTAGCTAAATAACTGGAGTGGGCAGGGGGTCTGCTGTCCTGACTAGACAAGGCAGGGGGCGGTGAGATCTACAAATTTGATCTAACCCTGATCCCCTCAATGGTGTGTGGACAAGGTTATTCCGGGGGGGATCCTTCTTAATGATTATTTCATTTAACAATTTGTTACATCTAAAATGGCCAAAGGACATATTTACCTTACGATCAAATGTGCTAGAGATGAAACATGATTCAATTACATTCAATTTCAATTTCCCCTTTCTCAATTCTCTCTATATTTCGATTTGGGCCCGGCCTTGATGTGGACTTTTGTCCATGAGTGGAGCCTTCAACATAAAAAAGAAAGTATTACAAACTAGTTTGGCTCCGATATGTGGACTACGTACTTTGCTTTTGGCCAAACAATCTACCCATTGATGACATCCTGCATAAATTAAACTCGTTAGCTCCTCTATAACGTTTACTTAAGAAGTCGAAACGAATAATAAGTTACCGTTTTTGGATGTAGAGATTATCAGGGATAAACGTATCTTTAAAACTAAGGTTTACAGAAAACCTGCAAATATACTGTCTTACGTCCAATATTATTCAAATCATCATGTTAATGTAAAAAGACCGGTCTTCATATCTATGTACCTGAGAGCATAAAGGATTTCAGATCCTGAATTTTTAGATGATGAACTAAAAATGATGCAGCACATTGGACAGAAGCTAATGTACCCAATATACTTAACCAGTGTCAGAATATAGCAAGGAAACGTTTCTATAGTGGCCAAAATAGTAAACCAGAACGTCAAGGCAACCAAAGAACCCTAGTTCTTCCCTTCCATGAGAATTTTCTCGAATGTGTTCACACTCTAAAAAAACTTAATGTGCAAGTAGTTTTCAAACATAACAATACCATCAAGAAAGCCCTCATTGAAAATAGCCCATCAAATAATACAGGTGTTGTTTATATGGTCCCATGTAAAGACTGTAACCAATTTTATATCGGACAATCGGGGAAAGATTTGGAGACCAGGATCTCACAACATAAGTACAGTGTTAGGACGGCCCAACAGAATAACGGCTTTGATCACCACATCGACTGGGAAAGATCTAAAATTATAGCTAGATCAAATTGTTTCAGTGAAAGGAATGTAAATGAATCATGTTTGATCTCAGGCACATCAGATCATAAATGTAAATATGTCCTTTGGCCATCTTAAATGTGACAAATTGTTATCACCCTACTGAGGAGAACTTTCGCAGAAATGTATTCTTCATCAATACAAGCCAGTACAGAATGAGAGGATATTGTTTATACTGCATCATTTTCTCTCTCCATTAGGTGGACGTCAAAGAGGGTAAGAAAAAGATCCATCTACTCTCTTGCAGAAAAAAGAAAATGATAATGCCTTAAGAAAAGCGAAGATACTCTAATTCAATCTAAACTAATGAAACTCAGGCAATAATGATTCTTTGTCTGTTTAGTCTTTAAAATGTTGAGCAAAGTCATACATCGACTGGAGTCCTGTAAGTCATTCATTATATCAACAATATGAAAAATATGAGGTCAGAAAATTGTGCTTTTTTTATGGTGATGCGAAACAAGACTTAGGGATAATCTTGCTGTTATTTGGGAATTCATACATACGAATGAGAAAGACATAATCTCACCGATGATACACTGACATGTCAAGTCGAATGAGTCCTCTTGTGACTAAAAGAAGACCCATAATTCGGGGCAAAGCGGCAGAGCGAGGTATACAGTCTTCTCACAAAAGCCTAGTTGCTGTGGTAGTCAGGAGGGTCAGGATGCCACCCAGGATTCGTTCCTAGTGGCGGCGAAATTTAGGGAGAATTCCGTCGTTAACGTCCGTCCCCAAGAGCATCTCTGGGCGAAATTAATTGCTGGCGCCCGCTGGAAATTTTTCGATCTCTGCGGCGGTGAGAGGTATTGTGTTGTTCTGGACACCAGATTCACCGTGGGGATCGTGCGGACCTGGAGTTTTACGGGTAACAATAACAATGGCTTGAGATCAAAGGATAAGTGATTCTGGCATTTGGCCTTTCTTCTTGTGAGACGCGAAGTCATGGAACAGCATTGTGAGGCGTCCGTTCGTACACTAGCTGGGATGGTGTCGCGCTCAGGGCAGTTTAAGCTGTTACAAGAAGGTGGTCCCGGTATCCACATTTTTATCTGGGAAGGTACAAGATCTAAGGCATTTAGCTGTAAGGAGTAGGAGGATCTAGTGTCCATCTTTTGTGCTGGAGAGGTACTGAAGGAGAGATCGGAGGAGCTCTCGGAGAAAGATACCTCCTGCTTATTCGACGTTTCCGAGATAAAACTATTACTAATATGATAACAATTCTTTCTAGGATCTGCACCGGGGGCGCTATTTTTCACTTAGGCGTTCAGTCTAAACGATAGATTAGTGAACCGCACTTTTCAGAAGGGAGTTGAGTTGATGAACCTGTGACAGCATATCTACATGCAGTCTTAAATGAAGGACGGACTACACCTGAATGAAGTGGCAGCTGTAAGTTTTGGTAGGCTCCGTAGTGAGGTCTGCACGCGCGTCTTGGTTAAAAACACAGCCAGTATGGATCAGACCCTTCCTCTCCGCAAGCACCCTTCGAAATAGGCTTCAATCTCATTTACAAATATTTCATGTTAGTACTCTGAGTATACGCAATAAAATCTCAGAGTCAGAGACACCAGCGTTTCGTAGAAATTATGATATAATTGCCGTTTCCGAATCTTGACAAGATATCACCACTTGAGATTTCCTTGCCGAATACGAAATCCCAAGGTACACTGTTTAACAGGAATAGGGGTCACAAAGTATCTGGTGGTGTCTTGCTCTTTGTTAAAGCTCACGTAAGTTTCGTACCAAAAAATTTTGTAGCCGTTGAGAATGTCGATTTTATTTTTGTAGAAATTAAAAATAAACTTCCTAGAAAATAACAATTGAACTAGTTTATAGACACCCGCAAAGAAACCAGAGGTAAACGAAAAATTTTAGTCAGCTAGCAGAAATTTGTAATGCACAAGGGTTTACCTGTATAATTGTAGGAGATTTTAACCTACCGGTATCTAAGTGGGGGAATCCCTTTCCAGTAGCTTGGTGCGTGGACTCTTCCTTAATTTGCTTGGTAGTGCCCTAATCCAATTTGTCAAGAGACCTACTCGCAACGATAATATACTAGATTTAGTCCTAACCACAAATTAGGATCTCCTTGATAATCTCGAAGTTGCAGAGAAGCATGACATAAGTAATCATCGACAAATCACTTTTGAGTTCAAAAGCATGACATAGGTAATCATCGACAAATTACATTTGAGGTCATTTTCAACACTCCATGTAACGTTGGTCAACATGACAGTCGCGAAAGAATACCCGAGTTTGAACTAGCAAATTTTAATAATCTCATTGCTCTTGACCGGCAAACCTAGGATGATAAGGTTACTAAAAACGACATGAACGTAGTAGCTTGGAAAAGCTTCAGTAGAACCTTCAAAGCAGTAGAGGGAACTTTTGTGCCATTGTGTAATTCAGACCGTCTATTTGTGATAGGAGAAAAAGGTCAGAAAATCACTGATTACCGTGGTGGGAGTAGAAAGAGTTACAGTTTTTATTTCAAAGATGAGACGTATCGTATAGCTGAGGAGGTGCAATGATTGTTGGTCGTCGATATGAAGCGCAATATTTGCCGTCGACCTGATCCAAATTTTCGTTTGAGCATTTACAAAAAAAAAAAAAGTAGATAAAGGATAAAAAGAAAAGAAAAAAAAGCTAGATGGGTGTCAAAAAATACGAGGCGACGGAAAAAAGCGATGGGTGATCTTCTGCCCTGTTAAGCCCGTTATGGCAATAGCTTCATGGAGAAGGGTCGGCCGGCGGTGAGGTCTCAATAGCCCGGCTGTAATGCATTCAAGTGCTTCACACAAGAGGATTGAAGAACATGCCATAAAGAAAACACTGCAGAGGATGGGAGCAATTCTGAACGCGGTACACGATAACTTTCACACATCATATGACACTTTAAAACTTGGTTTTGTATTTGTTTACTTCATAAATAATTACAGTTTATGTACATGTCACTTTGTTCTATGAAAACAAGGAATATTGCAGTTACCTCCCATCGCAATTTCTTTGATACCCTTTCAAAGAAAACGTAAATCACCGCAAAAAACGAAAAACTGAACGTCTGGATAAACCTGTTCACGTACTGCAGTGGAGGAAGGCCGTCCACAGCTGGTTACGTCTCCGCCATGGACTCGTAGCAGACACATGGAATCGGATGCATCACAACACATTCTATAAGAAGTAACTTTTTCAACAGGGTGGAGAAAGCAATGTGTGGCTCGACATTCAGACCTGTTGGGTGGCTGTGGACTCGAGTAAGTGTAGACGGGAGCCAAGTTATGTAACATTGGCTTTATTTACCCGGGTATCAGGGTGATACACTGGCTTTCTTTCTAATATATCAATACACTACGAAAATAGATATTAACAAAGACAGAAAGATCTGGAAATATCGCTTTCAATAAACAGACCATAGTTGCTGGACATTGTTAAAGCAAGAGAGCAAACTTAACATGGATAATGTGACAGCATATGCCAAAGAAACAGGCCAAACGACGAGAGGGAAAAAAGAAAAGCTGTTGAAGAACTAAGGAGAGTTTCTGTTTTTGCTGTGTGTGATTATGAACACCACAACCTCCACACATTTCCAGGTACTGGCACCATACGAGATTCATAGACAGACACATGAACACACACACACTACATAATTACATTAACCTGTGTTTTATGAAGGCAGGCAAAGGTCCTGTGTATCCTTGGTTCTAGCACCGTATGGAAGGGGGCGATTATATAAACGCAGTTTCTCTCTTCAGGCAAGAGTACCATAACAAGAAGAGTACAATAAGGAGCGAATGGCTAGCTGTCTTAGTAGATCCTGGAAGGCTACCAAATCTTTCATTTTCAGAGGCTTTCTAATTTGGGTCATGGTAATCTGGGGCTGACATCAAGTAATGGAATCGATGACCTATATCTCCAGATCGAATGCACTTTTGTAGGGAAGGGGAACTGACATCCACAGAGATACACACAAGATGACATTGTGATTAAGCGGAAGGTGCTTAGTCTTCGGTGTAAGAGGACACAGACGAAGGACGAATCACAGCAACTCTCGGTAACTTCTTTTTTTCACTTCTCTCCCACACCATTCTGCATTATCACGTTCCCTCATACTGACCGACCTCGCTCCTTTCTGCCCACGTTACGCGTACTCTGAGTTGCCCCCCCCACATCCTTCTTACCCTTGACTACACTCTCTAGCTGACCGTTGTCCATTTACGCTTACCATCGGGGATTCTTCCTTTGTCCATCACTTACTTCTACCTGCCTTACGCCCACCTCTTTACCTCATGTCTTCCTGCTTCCCCTGCAGCTTTCTGCTCATCTATCATACCGCCTTTTATATTTCCATATCATGTACTTACACCCGCACCTCTTCTATTGCTCCTCATCTTCCTGCTTCCTACCACGCCATCCTGCTTTGGCCTGCATCCTTGTATTTACCCGCTGCTTCCTTAACACACAGTCATATCTCTGTATGTAATCACGCTCTCTCGTAAACCTCGTTGCTTTCTTCTCTTCGGCGCAATTCCTCTTTACTTGTGCAATAATCTCTGTTTTCCCAAAATTCTCTACTATAAATTGGTGATCTTTATTTTGATTAATCACCCACGACTCATTATTCGCGTCCTCTCATGATCGTTCCCGGGGTGCAGAGCGAGTAAGTGTGCATCACCCTACAATGGGACATAGACAAAGTCTAAAGCTGTTCTCATAAATGGTTGATATATTCAGCTCGAGTAAATGTAAAGTTATGAGAATGGGACACATTGAAAGTAAGCCCAAACATCAACAACAATTAGCAGGATATATTGTATGCTGTAGGACTTTGTCGCAAGAGTCCTACTTCAAAGAACAGTAAATGAGACATATTGTCTACTGTCATCTGCTCTTAAATGTTAAGAGAGTATTAAGTGTGTGGATAAGGAAATATTCAGCACGCTACTCATGTACTGTATTAGGCCAATGGTATAATCTGCTTCTCACGCTTGGTCACCGCACCTGAAGAAGGACAGAGAACTAATAGAGAAGTTTTTAAAGGAGGACAACGAAGATGGCATCGAATTTTTGAAAGCCTAGTCCAAGCGAAAGGTAGAGAACGTAACTTCAATAATAGTGGTAGAGAAGAGAATGAGATTTGGCTTGATCACACAACCTTTACGTTTTTGTATCAGCTCACGGATTTTGAATCTTTTTATATCTTTTTCAGACTTTTTCATTCTGCCATTTGTGTTGTGATAGATATCGATAACTTTAAGAAATCGAAGAAATTACTTCAGGAATGATTTCTGATATCGCTCTAGAACCTGATTACGTAGCTTGAAGCATTTCTTTTCTTTGTCTCATGAGTGCACCGAGTAAGAGAATGAATCGATGTTCCCAGGTTTCCAGTTTTCTTTTATGGGGACGGCGGGTGGTTGTGACTGTTCACAGTCCCTCCAAGACTCACCCTGTGGGAACCGTATACAGGAAATCCATCAACCGAAGCCATCCATAGTAGCAATGTTTCCCGTGCAAATATGCCTTTCGTTATAAGACGACTCCGGCGTGTATGAGTAATTTTGCAAGATATGCACCGCTAATGGAAGACGTCTTTTGAAGGTTTTGTAGTGGACTATTTTGCTTCACTGGGCGCGGTTTGCGCCCCTGAATCCAAGCGTAACTTCAATAGGTTTTTGTCGTAAGGGATTGCCGAGTGCTCGTCAGAGTAACATTTCCGAGTTCTCCTTGTGTACCTGAATACTCCCGTGTGACCTCGTACGTGACTTATGGCATTTTTAGTGTGATGTCTCGTATGGGTCTTGCTTGTGATTTATTCTGTATCGTAAATGATATCTTGAATAAATCATTACTCGTTTGATATCTGGTGTATGATATTTCGTACAAGATAAGATATTATAAGAGAATATATATATATATATATATATATATATATATATATAAAGCATTGGGTTAAAATATTGTTCAGTTTGATATCACAAACACTTGATGAGGATAGCGTGGATTAGCACATGCAGAATATGACCAAGTAAATATCACTATCTTTAAAAGCTACAAGGTAATAGCAGATGCTGTTAATGCTAATCTGACCCTGTCGTCTTCTCTGACCTTCACTTAACTTCTAACATTCCTAAATGCACTCTTACGGTTGGGTTCACTTCTAAACGTATTCTAAGCTTTTCCCTCCGCCTCCAGTGATCGAGTATTGATAAGAATAATACCACCTAAACTATCTCTATGTTTGGGATACATCTAACGAGTCGCAAACAACAAGTAGTGACTGGAACATTTCTCACACATTTTCTCATGCAACTATTTGCTTAATGCATAGCATTTTTCTTCTTCTTCTTCTTCTTCTTCTTCTTCTTCTTCTTCTTCTTTTTCTTCTTCTTCTTCTTCTTCTTCTTCTTCTTCTTCCTTTATGAACTATGCGTTTTCTGAAAGAAAGATTAGATTGTATAAAGCCACAAAATATCAAGATGTATGAGCTGAAGTATCGAAGCGCCTCTTGTGGCAGATTCACCTTCATTTGCTCTCAGTGATCACTTGCATTTTCTTGCCAAACATCTTAGAGATATTCGATATTCTCAAGACCTCCAGGTCAGTTCCAGGCATCTTTATCTTTTTTCCCCGAGATCATAACGATCATATATGCCAAAGCTTAATGATAAGCTGTTGTAAGTGAAGTTGTTGGTGTATTTTACCGACACGTCAATAACCTTCGGCTGTGCAGACAAACTAATGATAACTTACGTTGCGTCACGGGACGAGGCCCCCTCCCCTCCCCCCCCATTATTTACCACTACTTATCCGGGTTAACGAACACCGTTCGTGAACGCTTTAATGAGCAGTTATCGAGGCACGATCATCGGTAATAGTTTGATTCTGGGATAATAATCCACGGGCTCTTACTGTCACCTGGAGTGTAGTTATCCGAAGGAGCGTGTATATACTTACACAGGCACAAGAAGCTCTTTGATGGCGCGAGTGGAATGTTCCCTCGAAGGCCCGCGTATGCAGAACCGGCTCGACGATGCTGGGCCACGAACCGATCACCACCATATCAAGACAAAGTAACTCGGGATCTTTCTTTCATCCGAGGAGAATTCTGCATCGATGGTATTCGTGACTTAAGCGGAACCCAAAGGGAATGTCGTTAGCCATGGGACGTTTGGTGATGCTTCAGGTCGTGCTACATTAGTAAGCAGCGTACCCCAAACATTACTGTGGTAACCTCCTTTATTCCTCCTACTGTCCTTGGACAAACATGATATTCCATCTCGATTGTAGTGTTCATTTTTGTATCATATGTGAAATGAAGTGATGCTCTTTTCATTGTCCCTTCCTGGTGATTTTCTGTACATAGAGTGTTTAAGTCAGATTAGATAAATGAAGTTTCCAAAACCTTTTACTGACTTAGTCTGAAGGTGGTTATTGTCAAGCAATCGAAATTGCGTATTTGTAGACAGAAATTGCCCTTCCTTTAATTCCGGGCAAGTTAAGCTTTTCACCTTGAGTTATATAACGACGTCAGTTCCTCTGTTTTGACTTGCTACATCCCGTTTGACGTCTCGTTCACTGACTGTTTCATTTCTGTGTCCATTACTGATTGTTAGTCAGTTCCCTATTGTTTAACTCTTCATCCCAAATATGTTATTGAGTGTTATTCTGATGACTGATACACTGTTTATAGTTTTTTTTTCAAGCCATTTTATATTTGTCTGCAATCGATATTCTAGCTTTGTGATGTATGTATATTATGATACGTTTTTTGATATTTCTTCATCTCAAACTTTGGTTTTGATGCATTCAGACTTGAACAAATGCTATGGGAGTATTCATAAGGATAACTGTCACTATGACTTTCACTTAGTTCATCAAAAATCATTGCTCGCATGCATCTCATTATCAATCACGTGCTGTCCAAGCGATTCTTTAAAGGTTCATGATAAATGCACCTGTCACTGATAACATTCTCCAAGACTAGCAATCAACGCTTGGTGTGAAAGTCTCCCAATCTGACGTATCCTGCAGATATATATTTATTTTTCTTGCTTCTTGTTCCGGCTGTGCTCCTGTGAGATGAAGATAACGCTATCAATAGGAATATGTTTTATGTGTAAATGATAATGGGTGGTGACGAAGTAATGCCTTATTCACTGTGGTATTCGAGGATTAAACGAATGTTACACCTGTTGGCCTATGACAAGAATCATGATGTAAAACGCTTCTTTCCTCGTGGGAGTAATCCCTCTGAATATCTGCCATTCGTAAACTCTGTAATAACACGCCTTTCATTTATGCATCAAATGTTATTTCGTAGTCGAGAGTCATCTGTCTTAATATGAGTCTCTCTTTCCTTATCGAGGAGTGAAACAAGCTTTTTGCCCTGCACACCACACAACCATCTCCAACATCCCGCCAAAACCCTACTCAATATTCCAAGAATTGCTGACCATTTAAGACCCTCCGCCTGATCCCTCAATGGCGCGGTCCAAGTCATGCCAGGTCAGCTGAGGCGACGCGTAGGTGGTCCCTTCCTCAAAGGATATACTACGCGCCCGAGAAAGGTCTGCGTCAGGCAGAGACCAGTTGTCTCAGGTAGACGCTGGCACTTCTTAACACTGTGTCCACCTGGCTGGGGAAGATCTTTCCCCCTTTCACCTTTCAGTAGTAAATTTTTTAGTTTTCTTGTATATATTGGGAGCTAAATCTGCATATTCAAAGTGCTCATTTATACTTTCTCTGCATTGTAATTATTTTCAAATTCCTTTTTCTTTACAAAGTTTTTGATAGGGATTATGAACGATTTCTAATTGTGTGATATAAGAAAAAGAAAAAAGACTGCGATCTCTGATGAATAATGAGAATATTCATGGTTAATGTTTTAAGATCATGATGGTGTATGATTCAGTAGATGGTCTACTACATGTGTAGAAGACAAGTACAAGAAAGACTGGAACTGTGACGAGTATAAATATACTTGAGCTGTCCTGAAGATAATGTTCATCATGTCACCATACCAGTGGGCTTATCTCCAGTAAGGTGTGGCAAATACTTTCACAAAGCCTCGTCCAGCACCCTCTCTCAATGACTTTCATAAAGGAGTACCAACAACGTTTAGCTGAATGGAAAAGTGACCATTACGAATAAAAAATTGGGGACAATATGCACACATGGCTTTATTGTCTTTAGTACAACACATACAAGTTCAAATATAACTAGCATATCATATGCTTGTACTTTACATGTATAGATAGCTTCTTATATAAGTTGCTTATGTACTTGTTCATTCGTCCACTTATCCAAATGATTGAATGCTCATTCAGCTACTAACGATTTACTCAATCATCTATGCATGTCTATATCCATCTAAGAGTCTATATCTTTCTCCTGTCCATCCAACGAGCAGTTTGTTAAACCCATATTTCTTTGCGTCTACAAAATATCAGTGGATGATGATCCCCAAGCGTATGCAACTTTGATAAATCCATCGCTGCCAAAAAATGTTATGTGAAGAAACTCTTACTGTACAATATATAGAAGAACAATCAACGCTCATTCTCCGTTGAAAACATGGAGAGGAGTCGTAGGTTTCGACAGCCAACCGGACACTTAGTCGGCCGTCTAAAGGAGTCAATCGCCCGCGAGAACCCTTCATCACACTTCGCTAACTGCTGCGCGTTGGTGTGGCTCTGGATACTCCTGCTGCTGGCGCTGTTGCTGTTACGTGTTGTTGTTTTCCCGGTTTTGAAATGCGAAACGTTCTTTGCGGGGAGGAAGGTTATTCTTTTTTATTTCCAGATTCCGGTTACAGAAGTGCCTGTATGTGGCTGTACGTTTTCTCTCTTTAGTTAGTTTCCCTCTCTTTACCTCATGACTAAGGAGGACTTAGTTCCTGTAACTAATGGCAAGGGATTTTCGCAGTATGTTCAGTGTTCGTTCTGTGGATTATGGTTTGGTTTAAAAAATAAAAGATGTCGAGTTGGACAGTGGTTTCATTGTTTAAAGAGATAGTGTTGCGTGATAACAGTTGAGTGGCTGTGCGCAGATATCATTAACCATTCAAATCTATGATAGGTATAGTGTCCACTGGAAAAGAGAAAATGCTGGCATGGATGTGCTCTGAGCTTTTCCCTCGGGATTACAACTTGATTGTGTCTGTCCAGGGATTACTGTAGTCTCTGTGGAATGGATAGTGATGACAGTCTGGAAATAATTTTTCTAATCAATATTCCGCTTGTGCGAAAGATACACTTAGCTCTAACCACCTAACTGTCCAAAGGGTTTATTTACTTTTTCTTCTATGATCTTTATCCCATTGACTTTGTCTCTTGTCTCTAAGGAGGTAACCATCGAAGTGAGACATATGGGAACAAAGAAAAGTTTTAGAGTGCTGCTATGATTTTCTCCCTCGCGATGGTTAAAGACTTGAGATCGATCCTTGGAGTCAAAGCCCTTAACTCGTACCCACCTCAAGACCTAGTTGACACCTGCGGACAGTAATACTTCTCAGGGTAAGCTCGTTGCTCGTAGATTGGTTTGGTAGAACCCACTGTCGAAGATTTCCCAGGATGAGTACATCATGAATGATTTTTGTGCTGGATAACGAGGAACAGAGATGAGTGCCTGGACAATGGTCAGGAACTCGGGAATACACCTCAATGTGGTGAGACTCCGTACCAATGGGAACTCCCACGTAATTCATAGTAAGGGAGGAGTTTCAGCAGTGTCCGTGAGTCAAAGTTTACTAGAAACTTTCCCGTCTATCTCCTGCCGACAATATAGGAAAAATAAGCGTGACTAAGCCATCCAAAGTTGAGACGAGGAGCAAAATTTGCACAGAGAAAAATAAGAACTGAATGATGGCACGAGAGTGACCTCTTTTGCCTTTCTCAGGTGCACTGGATTACGTACGGGAGGAGTTAGTTCTTGCTAGACAAGATGGTCGATGACAAGGACGAAAATCCTCTCGTTTTCATCAAGTAAGATGGGGAAGCACCACGGCGAAGCTTCCCTTTGCTAAGTAAAGTGGGCGACAGCCAAGACACTGTACCCCGTTGCCTTCGCCAGAAGAGGTATCTGGTGGCCACAACAGTCTGCCTCCTAACTTCATTACGTGAAAGGGGCATTTGCCACGAAGAGGCTTCGCTTGCATTGTGGTAGTCGTGAAAGGGGTCGTTTTGCCTTCACGAGGTTACATGGTTGGCATCCATGCACTCTCGGCTTCGTGAAGTGATGATGGGGTGGCATTTCCCAAAAAAGCCCTTCTTCCTGTCATTGATGCTACGCTTCTCTCCTTCAGTCGAGGATGATGGAATAGTTAAGGCAAACGACGGGCTGGCAAGACGATGCTCCTCTCGTCCTCGTGTATAGCGATCATGAACATGGCCTTCTTCTGTTATATCCAGGTTCGGTAACTGGCAGCTATGACAACGTTCCTCTGGCCATCTTCCGTTGAAGCGAATGTCAGCCACATCTACGATCTTCTCGTCCCCAGAAGTTCAGCTGTGTGTTGGCTACGACAAGGCTACTCTTGCCATGAGAGAGAGAGAGAGAGAGAGAGAGAGAGATGTGTTTCTTCATCACATCACCCATTCCCACTTTCATAAACCTTTCTGGCAATCACATCCATAATCATAATCACAACTAGATTTCCATGATCCGTGCCCGTTGCATGCCCACCCCAATAATCTTAAATCTTAAACTTGATTTGAAATACTCTTGAAAATTCCATTTCGAGAATCCAACCACCCTAACATTCGGGCCACGTATCATATATCTCATTCATTTCTGGACGCATTCGCACAATCTTTGGCGCGGATTATAAATTACCTTCACCTGGATAAGAAGCTTTGATGTGTCCGTATGTTTGATATGTCAGTAAAAAACTTACTAATCTTCGTTGGTTGATTAAAACTCTACAGCCTGTAGTATTCATAGAGCTCATTATATAATCGTGATCTGGAAAGGGATAAGTGTCACAAGGAAAGACGAAGAGATCCAGAGAGATCCAGGCACTTTTCACAACAAACGGTCTGTAAAATATACCGAAAAACCTGGAGCTTGGGGATTTCATCTTAATATTTCAAGAGCCTCGCCCGGTTGCCGATGACCACAGACCAGGAATCAGACTCAACAATTAGGTATACATAAACCCAGATTAATATCCATTTGCAGGTGGGCGAGGCCGTCTGACACAGGGAGTTAAGTCCGTTCATAATTTGCCACACAACGTTGGACACTGGCCGTCTGTCTGCACGGGGTACCCGACACGACCACCGAAGTATAT
>JAYMFT010109476.1:0-13551 GCA_038088735.1 Panulirus argus | reverse complement strand
TTTTCCCCCCCCCCCCCCCTTTTTTTTTTTTTTTTTTTTTTTTTTTTTTTTTTTTTTTTTTTGGCACCAAAAGTAGAGGACTGAGCCTTGAAGAAAAATTCCTTCCCTAGCTCCTATCTCTGGTCCTAAACAACATGGGAGGAGAGGATTTTGATCTCCATGCCCCTTCCTTTCTTAGTTGCCTTCTTGACCACCCAGGCAATACTTGGGTAATGTTCTTTCTCCCCAGTTCTCAGGGATGGAGAAAAAACTGTGTTTTGCCATTTACAGATATGTATAAAACAAATGACTAAATGTAAGAGAAAAGTAGTCATATGATGAAGAGAAAATATTCTATGATTATGAAGAATGCTTCTTTTGGGTTGTTCTAACATTTTGAAACTACTTTCCTGATCTTAGGAGAGTGAAATTATGTGGAAAAATAACAGAATGTGAAACTTTGATGCTGTATATGTGAAAATCAAGATTTATTTGAACTGAGTACAGTAAATTTGTAATCGTGCAGTAAAGGATTGGCCCCTTTATGAGTAGCATAGTTTATGGCCTGGATGTATTTCAAAAGGTTTTTTATCAAATTTTGCAATACAGTGGACATCTAATGATTTTTACCGACTATCAAATGCTGTACTTTTTGTTCTTCATATTCATTGGGGAAACAAATTTGGCTACCTATTTTAATACAACAGATAGCAGTATTGCAAGTCCGTCTCAGAGAATTGGATAATCCTGTCCTCTGCCAGCCTAGAAGGTTGTGGTTGGTGATTCCAATTCTGCAGAGAAATTTCCCATAAAAAGTGCATGTCAGCATGCACTTGATCCACCCCAAGGAAATGCGAACAGAGGTAATGGTGTAGATATAGATTATGGATAGTTTTTCCTGTATGTTAGTATTTGATATTAACATTTCGGGCATGGATTAAGGGTGTGTGAGAGTGATGTTCGGGGACTGTATGTACCTCATCCGTGCCATTGAATTGGGAATGGAGTACTAGTGATGGATTGGTAATTTTATAGATCTTATTCTTATTGTGAAGCTTGTGTTTGCACATTAGGTTCTTCTTTTATTAGTAGTAAGCTACATAATGTATTAAAGCACAAAATACCATGACATTTATATGCCAGTTTTAATGAATAAATTTCTACAATTGTTTAGTTAAGTGAATGAAATAGAATTGTCATGTTAACAGTTTTCTTGTAAGAAATTGTAACATATTTATTTCAAAGAATTTTTTTATAAATATTTTACTTGATCGCTGTTTTCTGCATCAGCTAGGTTGCGCCAGGAACATTATTGAATTTTAGTTCTTTCGCTAGTTAAACTGGGGACCCCCAGTTCTACAAAATTAATTCCCTCCAAAATTTATTCAGTTGATTCATGTTTTAATTGAAAAGATACTAAAGGTAAAAGATAGAATAGAAAAGATAGAATAGATAGATGATTTTTATTTCGATTTCAGTATTGAGGTTGTCACTGTCAGTAAAACTGCTTTAATATTCAACTGATGATCTGTAAGATCAGCATGTATATAAATACATGCTTAGATTTAAGCATGACCTTGTGAACTTAGGAATGACTAAATGTCTACAACAAATATCAGAAGTGCACGTACTACACTTATTGCTGTTAAAGTAGGAGAATTCCATTAGTCTTATTTTTTTTAATAAGCCTTTCCTACATGAACGCACAAAATAGTACAAGTTGGTATAGCTACCATCACTTGTTGTCTGGGAGATCTTTAAGACAGCATCCAGTTGGTGTTCCTTGGATCGCACTAATATTAAAAGATTAATGCGACACTGAGACCTGGCCTTCTACCACATTAGCACTAAGTCATATTCAGGGCCCCTCCTTACTACGTCCAGTGTGAAATACTCACTGCACAGAATTCTTATTATCCTACAAAGCTTCAACACCAGAAGCAGACCAACACCAGCCAATGGTATAGGAGACTGAAAGAGTTTAGTTGTTTAAACACAAAGAACTCCTCTTCCTTTTTGCTCCTTAGGTAGAACGTATGGATTTGAAATTGTCTCAGCAAGTACAGATATGTAGTGTAATCAGAGGTAAAGAGGCAGGTAGAAAACTTCAAAGTATGAGTTGCAGTAAAAGACTGAAATTTGAAATAGTATCCTTGAGTGTAGAATTTTTGAAAGTGTGGCAGACCAACTGCGTTGCAGTCTGAATGTGGCCAAGAGAAGCCATCCTCTGTGAGGGGAAATCTTACTACTCACTAGTGCTTTAAAGAGAACATAGGTTGGTATTTCAGAATTTATGTATTTATATATCTTTTCACTATCACTACTGAAGATGTTGTAATAGTTGTGCATTTTTATTACCTCAGGTAGCACAACAAGAGGCCCAGCGAGCTTCCTTTGTTGTGGAGCGTGCCAGGCAGGAGAGACAACAAAAGATTGTGCAGGCTGAGGGTGAAGCAGAAGCTGCTAAATTGATATCCTTTTTACACAGCTTTCAATTTTCATCATTTGTGTCACTTACATGATGACTCCCAGTACATTGCCATATATACTTTGCCAGTTTACTGTGATCAGTCTCATTCTCATCATATTATATGGTCATTTTTTAAATTTTTTTTTTTGAGGTTCATATGGCACCACCTTTTAGGCTTTTGTCACTGATCAAGTTTAGAATTCGTTTAATTGTGAAGTATTTTTTTGGGAGTCGCAGCATGTTTAGGTCATGGTTACGATTGTATGTATGGTGATGATGCATTGTTAAATCCCTTGGGAAATTCTTGGTAAGTTTTATGAACTGAGAATTGCATGTTTCTTCATCATTTGGTCCCAGCATACATCATGATTTTCTCTGTAGAGGTGATTTTCAATCTTAGGGCCAGTCCACAATGCTGCAGGGTAGTGTTATCCATGTTTGTACACCATTTTATTGTTTCATAGTTATATTCCAAGCCTAAGAAGAGGAAACACCGTTTTTTGCTGTTTCATTGTGACATCTATATTTCGGTTGCATTTCTTTTGTTCTAGATATGTGGAGATTGTCTTCATATACGCTCAATTCCCTTTATTTCTGTTTATGTTTCTTTTGCGGTCATATAGGAACATATGTTGCCATATCACTATATATGTTTAGAATGCTTTTGATTAGATTTACTGTAAAAGTATCTTAATATCCTATATATTTGAAAACTGCAAATCCATATAACATTGGTGTTCTGTTCTCATTTTTACAAGGTTCAGTTGAGAAATTATATAGAAAATGAAGTTTTAAGTGTGCCATTAGAGTATTTATTGGTAAAGTACTGTTGTCCTAAATAGGAGTGTTAAAGTGATGCCCAGAAATCTTCCACCGTCCATCATAATTGTTGGTCATGGATTGTTTCATTTAACCACACTACCACTATAAGACCTAAACTCCTCTTTCTTTTTTCTTTTATTCATTTCCATTTTTACTTTTGTGCCTCATATTTTTGCTTTACTTTTCTGTATTCAGTACTCGGCTTAATGACATTTGCTCAGGATTAAGGCTTGTAACTCCTTCCAAAATATGGGAGTGAAAAAGGAAGTTGTGGCAAATCAGATGGTGAGATGAAATATGTATGTTCATGAATGTTGGCATTTCATGTATTTAAGTTCTTTTTTCTCTCATCATGCCTTAGTAAATTTTATAGTCATTAGAAGTTTCCATTCATTACCACTTGAATGATGATTTTATATTTTGTTTTCCTTAACAAATTTTATAGTCATTAAAAGTTTCCATTCATTACCTTCAATGATGATTGTATAGTTTGTTTTCCTTAACTTCTGTGCACTTAGGAACTGCTATAAGTTTGAATCCAGGATATCTGAAACTTCGCAAGATCAAGGCTGCTGTTAACATTGGCAAGACGGTAAGTTTAATGTTACAGGTGATTCAGTTAAGGAATTGTTCATTACATTTATATACAGGCATTAGCATGCACTATAGTACAGTTGAGTTAGAAGGTACCTAGTTCAAATATGCAAATTCTGAAAGCAGTGCCTTTAAGATTCCTGACAAATTGGGCCCATGAGTCCTGAAGTGTTAGTTTAAGATGTTGATGCTCCTTGCTTTTCTCTAATATCCCCCCCCCTCCCCCAACATGCATGCACGCATGACTTACGGCATAAACACCCTTTTATTTGCTCAGTACATTACTGCTGCCATCTTCACTGAAAAGAGTTGATCTTCATGTACCCAACACTTATCTTTACCTTTGCAATAACAGTTCTCTTTTATACTTCCTGGGATAGTCAGGTACTTGATTCCAGCCAGATTTGGACAATCATCATTTCTTTGAACAATGGTACTATCATTGTTCTTTTTGCTTGAACACACATTTTTTACATCCGTTTTGCCATCTCTCCATTTCACTTGTTAACTCATCACTTCCAGGGGCTTTTCTCATAGGTCGTATTTATCAAGCCTGTGGTTGGACATAAGTTGATGGCACTATGGTCTCTTTCTGTTAAGTGCAAAGTGAAAGATTGCATGTTTTAAGGATGTCTTTCTGAGATAAATTGTTTCTATTTATAATTTTTTTGACAGTTCATGGTTCTTGACTTTTTCGTTCTAAAACTAAATTACATATTTAAGCAAAATAATGGGAAAATGAGTAATGGCACTGTAATGAAAAAAGAAAAAAGGTTTTATTTTCATAATATTGTAAAGTCTGCAAACATAGGTGTGTAGTGTTTGCTGTGCTACAATTTAAAATACATGAAATAATGCTGTACATCTGATGTGGGAATTTAGAATTTTAAACCCTCACCAGTTTAGCCTTTTCCACTTTAGTATAGAAACTGAACTAGACTTTCTTGAACTTTTTTAGCTGGAAATTATCATATTTATGGATGGCAGGTCACTCAGAAAGTGATTCCTGTGTGGGGTTCCTGTGATAGATCTGGTTTTCAAGTCAGTAGTTGCCTTGTACCATCATGAGTTTGTAGAATGTGTTATACAGTGTAATTATCCTCAGACTTTTTGACATGAATTACGTTTCTTGAGTAATTAGAAACATGTGAGAGCTTGAAAGCTCCTTTTAATACTAATTAAGGAGGAAATACAAGAACTTTAATGTTAGAGAGAAATTTGTCATCCTCGTACATATGGATAGGGCTGCCTCACTATTTTTTTTAGTATACTTAGGTTTTTCATGAGAAGTCTCTGACAGTTTTATGTTCATGCTAATTCAGCAACCCTATCCATCCTGTTATGTTGAACTGGTGAGGGTTCATTTTGCTTCATGTAATGTATCATCACCATTATAACTTTTGCCTTTATAGGTTTCCCAGGCCCAGAACCGTGTGTATTTAGGAGCGGATACCTTGATGCTCAATATCAATGACAAGGATTATGATGGTAATGCCACACGAGTTGCTGTTGTTCCCAAGGAAGAAAAAGAAAAAGTACAAGAGAGTGAATAGGCCTTGTTAGCAGAAGATATCACATACATGGTAAACAAATAAAAGGTGCCTCCAACTTTGATGACAAATGACTTAAGCTTTGAGGTGTAGAGTTTAAATCAAATTTTGTTGAAAGGATGATATAATGAGCAAAATTTTAATATTAACTTGCCTACAGTATCTTGAATTGCTTTTCCTTTTACTCTTATTTTTATGATATATGTTAATATGAAAATAGTATACTAATTTGATTGCGAAGTTTTCATGACAAATTCATTTTGATACGTCTGATTTTTTATACTGAGTTTATGGAATTATTTTGTATGGTTTGTATATGTTAGTAAAGTGCGACTGTGCATATTGGTAAAAGATCAGTGTAAAAAGAGAGATGTACAGAGGATATGTTGACTTTAGTTTGTTAATGAAATTGTAAATATTTAGCTTCTGAGTATTCATATCCATCTTTTGCAAATAAATGGAGATTTGGTAACAATGCCAATATTATTACTTTAACCATGTTTGTAGTGTATTTGGAATGTACTCAGGGAAAATACACTTATTTCTTGGATTTGATTAAGTGTTACACAGTAGTTTGAATTTGCCCTATCTTAATTTCAGGAAACAGCTTACCTACAAGTAGACCATGAGAACACTGTTTTAAATACATTACTAATGGAGCATGGTACATTAAGACTCAGTTAGGGGTATGTTATTTGTAAATCACATAGTAAGTAAGCCTAACAATTATTTTTAGGAAAAAAGGAAAAATTCTACAGACACATATTCACAGCTTGTGCAAATAAAGATCTGTGTTGCCCAGGCTTACTTCTTGATGGCAGTATCTTTAGGTTTTGCTGTGTGGCAGGCACTTAATTTGTCTATGATGAATCAGCCTGTGTGACTGGTTAGGCAACAATTTATACCCTTAGCAGTTCAGTTTTCAGTTTCAATTCTTTATTTCTTGATAGAGGAATCGGGAACCTAGTGCTGTCACTAGGTTTAGCAGATTTTGTTTAGGTTAGGAAAGATCATTCTCTGATGAAAGAAATTTTTCTGCCTGACAGTGAGCACAGGATACTTTTTCCTGTATTTGTATGATAAACTAGTCAGTGAATTGGATGGAAGTCACCCATGCTGTGCTTGGGTAGTGTATATAATGAAAAAGACAGTTACATATAATATGGGATTCTGGTTTCTTGACAGCAATAATGGGATTATAGGTAAGAATTGCAATAATGTAAAGGAAACTTTGAACTCAAAGACTGTCAAAATATGAACTATATACATAGGTTTGAAGATCTCTTTCCTAATGAAGGTCAGGGGCTATCCCATGACGGTGACAAACACTGGTCAGTTTGTAAAGTTGATGTAGTGATACCTTATGATTAACATTTAAGAAACTATTCAACATGTTTCATTCAAGGTAAGTACATACTTTTAGTTTAAGGGATATGAGATTACAGGGTCGAAATGAATATCTTCAGTCCTTAGATAAAGGGATTTCAGTCATCCAGTCATAGAGTTCTATCCTTTGTATAAGTAAGCATTGGAAGAGAGGGAAATATAATAGTTTTGTAATTAAAGCCAAATGATTTTACCTTTTGAAAGAATATAGAGGCATTCTTTCTTATAAGATGGAATTTACTACAGGACAATAAAAAAAATTCGGCAATCGTTCTTCCGGTTCCATCAGTTTTCCGGCATAAATATCGGTGTGGTTTGTACCTGCATGTTGAGCACGGTTTAAAAATTCCTTAGTTTCAAAGTTTTGAAGGATGATGCTGTTACAGTTAGTGATGAAGATGATCCTGATTACCCACCTGCTACCTATATTTAACTTGTTCTACTGTGTACAGTACTAATTGAAAATTCTTCAGAACTGTACTTTGTCCAGCTTGTTGCCAGTAGAGTACAGTATCATTTTACTGCACCCAAACCATCTTAATTAGTTGTTCAACATTAAAAGTTCATTTGCTTTTCAAGTAGTGTTTAATATTTTTTATTTAAATTACTGTATTCATTTTCTCTTACAATATATACAACAGAGGCAGGAGACAATCAATTTTCCGGAGAAATCGAAAATCCGGCAGCCATAAGGTCCCAAGGTTGCCGGATTTTTTATTGGCAACCTGTAGTGTATTTCTCTACAAGTTTTCTTTTCATTGTAAATTGATGTCACATTTTTATCCCAGCGATAAACATTATAGTTTTGCTGTCCAGGCAGCTACATCTTGGCAAATTTCACTCCAAATGTTGAATTTTCAAACTCAAAAGTAATAATTCTGTGATAAGAAAGATTGCTTTACGGGAATCTTTCTTAGCAATCATAGAAATATCAATATATAATTTTTTTATTAACCTAGAAATGTTAATCCATTTTGTGCTATTTAGGAGGATGAAATACATGTATAGGATGGAGTGAATTGGAATGATGGGATATACAGGTTGCCAATAAAAAAAATCCGGCAACCTTAAAACCTCATGGCTGCCGGATTTTCGATTTTTCCGGAAAATTGATTGATTGTTCTTGGGGAAAAAATATATATATAAAACAACTTTAAAGAAAGAAAATTAAACAATGAAAAGCAAATGAACTTTTAATTTTGAACAACGAAATGAAGTGGTTGGGGTGCGGTAAAATGATACAGTATTCTACTCGTAGCATGATGGATTTACAGCACAGTTCAGAAGAATTTTCAATTAGTACTCTGCACAGTATAAAAAGTTAAATACAGGTAGCAGGTGGGTTGTCAGGATCATCACCACTACTAACTGGATCAACAACATCGTTCAAAGCTTTGAAACCCAAGAATCTTTAAACTGTGCCCACCATGCAGGTACAGACCATACCGGAAAACTGATGGAACCAGAATAACGATTGCCGGATTATTTTTTCGGCAAATTTTAATGGTGCTGATGTGTTGTCAGTGGACTGAACCAGAGCATGTGAAGCGTCTGGGATAAATCATGGAAAGTTCTTTTCGGGCCTGGTTGTGGATGGGGAGCTGTTATTTCGGGACATTACACATGACAGCTTGAGAATGGATGTGAGCAGCTGTGGCCATTCTTCGTCGGTTCATGATGCTACCTCGCTAACAAGGGAAACAGCGATCAGGTCTATAAAAAGAAATACTGATGGAATTAAGCTTTGATACTGCAAGTGTTAATGACACATCATTATTACATTACTTTTGGTGGTATAGTCAACATTATTTGCCAATTCTTTTTGATTGTGTTGGTCTCAGGCTTGAAAAGTGTTAGCAGCAATTACTTGTGTTTCTTGAACTGATTGTGCTTTCATAAAGGGGATGATCCAGAAGCCAGTCTGTTTATTTAGATAGCTGAATCAGAGAACTGGTGACATCTCTTTGGAGAACAACGAATCTAAAGAAGAAAGTGAGAGCACTAAGAATAAGAATGAATACCACCTGAGATTTTACAACTTTACTTAGAGTTATTGGAAAATACCAAGTACCAGTATGTATGGATCCTAGCATGGCAGCAGGGAAAATCAAAATTGAACGAGATATTGTTAAGAAAATCCCCCTATCCTCACCAATGGTTTAAACAGAACAACTAATAATGATGTAGAACCAGAGAAAAAATGTATGGATTATTCATCAACACCAATGTAAAGATTTTGTTCCACATCAAGATGGAAAACAGCCTAAGAGTTTGGCAATTAAATAACTGAAAATGATCAAGAAAGTAAATCCAGGTCCAAAGGAAGACCTAACAAAGTGACAACCTCTCTTTAGTTGTCTTCCTTACGTAAGCCTAGTGGGGAATAGCTGGCCAGAAACCACTAACCAGGGAGAGGCTACTACTTTGATGTAGGGAGGGACAGTGACCCCAGCATTGCTTTAGTTGTCCTGTTCCCATCGTTGGCCCAGGTTGCTCTTTCTGCTTCGCCTATATGTGGGCTGCTGGTACTTAGTCGATAAACCGATACATTCTTTCAATCTAATACATAGCACTTGTCAACATTTAACTTTTATGGTTCTTTATTCTAAATTCCAAAATTTTCAGTATTTTTCTCAGCAGTGTTTGTGGCACATCCAAATGAAGTCCCTCTGTCTCAGAATCAGGATAGCAATTCAGCATCAAGTGACTGGGACCCGCTCCAACCCTTCCAGTGCTGCTTCTAGAACTGGCTTTATCCATTTCTACAACATTCACAGTTTCAAGTGCAACCTTCCCAATGTAGATCAACTATCTGGCTTCTCCCCTGATATGATCAGTGATACCTACTTCTCAAAGTGCCTGTCTGCTTTGAATCTCCAACAGTAATCACTATAACCATTTCTGTTTCAAAGACAGTCTTCGTACTTTCAGTAGTATGAAAAACATCAGCTGCTTGCCTCAAATACAGTTTCCCAACTTCGATGCCATCTGGCTTAAAAACTTCTACCGTGAAATGTTTGCATTTGTCTTTTGCACAGTATGTATTCTCTCCAACTGCGTAGATCTCTTAACTGCTGGACATTCTGCCATGAGCTATTGCCTTCGTCATATCCACATGCGGACATTCTCTATGAAGGGGATTTCACGAAACATCATGGAATAGGGAAGCAGTGGCCTGGTTAAATTCAATGATGCAATTTTTAACTATATCATTTCCTTAATCTCACGGGCTTTCTGCTATTCACCATCAAAACACCACAATTCAGGCATGCAGTGGAGTAAACATACTAGGCATAACTATTTCCACTTTATCTTGGAAATTCAGTGTAATAAACATCACCAAAATCGCTCTTCTAATGCTAGGATCATTTCTCGTAAGAGAGCCGAGAACGAGTGCAGCAGGATAAGAAAGGAGGAACAGAGAAGCTTTGAAAAGTATTTTGTGGACAAGGTAGGAGAAAATGCAAAACTTTTTCATAAATTCATCAGGAGTAAATTATCAGTTAAAGAGCGGCTACAGACCGAATAACAACTATTATAGCCAGATTGGCCAAATATAAAGCATATATATATATATATATATATATATAAAACAGATTTTCCTGAGCCAGAGCAAATTAACTGACTGACGACAAAATGTTGTAGGCATTACGGCTGAACCGAAGTTGCTGAGTCGATACTTGAAATTAGTGACCATGGAATTAAGAGTTTGAAAACCTTTTTATCGGCCATATTTATAGTTTCGTTCGCACCTGTTCTTCCTTTTACCGGGGTACCCAATACGGAGCGCCGGTAGCCAATGCTGCCATGATTAGGAAAGGATTTGAAAAAACGCTGAGGCAAGAGGAATCTAGGGATGACTTAGATGTTTTTAAGTGCGTAGGCGTTGGTAGATGAAGTAGGTAGTAATGAAGGACCAGGTGGGTATGATTAAGATTTTGAAAGTGCAGGTGGTGATGGGTTGGTATTTCTTGGGGAGAGTGGAGGTATATTTTGGTAGTGGAAAGGATAGGGTTCACTTAAATACGTGGGTAAGGAAGGGATGCAAGTGGCGTTTGGGAGAGTAAGTGGATTTGTAGATGGTGGAAGTCAGTGGGAAAGAGAAACAGTATTCTTTAATGGGTTGATCAAGTGGGAGAACATTGGTGGAGAGACAAAACTGGAATTCAATTCATGTGTAGGTGGTCGAGATGTAGGTGTAGGTGGGCACAATAGCTGCGAGAAAGTAGGTGGATGCAGTGGATAATGGTTTTCGGGGGAAGTAGGTAGGTAATATAAGATATGAATAGTCATAATGGTTTAGATGGGTGAGGTGAGGTTGTGGTAAGTGGTGTAGGGTTAAATGGGTTTGTCAGGGTTTGTAGGCGGTGATGAGACATTAGTAGTATAGGTGACAGTGTGCCATTTTGTGTAGGTAGATGTTGAGACATTGGGTCAGGATAATTTTGGGTTCAGTTGAAAGTGAAGTTTACCAATATATCTGGTATAACGGTTTGTGTTGCCGACCGTGACGCATTCACGGGCCGCCCAGGATCGAGCACATAGGTTCGAATCCTGGATGCAGCAATCGGTCCACAGTCAACCTAGTTCTTCATCCACCTCTCTCCATAACGCCCACACCCGCTTGTTGATCTTACATTCCCCAGGTCTTCTGACGGCCTACCTGTTGGTTCATCCTCTTTGAACACTCTTGCAGTTCTTCCGAACATTTGCTCTAGTTATAGAAAGGAATGATTTGACCTCGTGTGGAATACTCGGCTCATAATCAAGGAGGCTTTATCTCTGCATGCCTCTCCCAGTCTGATTTGACTCGCTTGCCCTACGCCGCACTGTTGGCTCTCTTTCCTTCCACTACAGGTATTACTTCGGTCTCTGGTCCCGAGGTCCCTAGAGCTGCTTGAGTGTGTATCCCCTGTCGTTAGCTAAACCACGTGTAACACTCGGAAAACCACTGCGTCACATTATTACCGTTGTGTGGCCGTTGGTAACTCAAGTGCTGTAAGCCGTTGTGATATCTGTTTCTTTCCTTACGCCGCTAAACTTTATAACTCCACCTCCTCATGTCTTTCGTGACACCTACGACCTGGATTTTATTTTCTTAAAAGACAAGTTCCCCACTTTTTCCGAAAGCTTTAGAGTATTTTACATCCTCTTCTCTTTTAATTTCTTTTTTCTGTCTCACGTATGATCTGACCTGACCTCGATGACGACATCCGCCCGTGACCTGAGCCGTCGACGTGGCAGGGTCAGCGGGTGGGTAAAGGTGGTCGTGAGGTGAGATGTTTACAACCACCGTCAGCAGCAGCAGCAGCAGGTATGCCGACTCAGCTGGTGTAGGCCGCCCCATCCTCCCGGCTATATAAAGCACCATCCACCCAGCTCCGGACGTAGACTCGACCACCCAACCATCAAGGTGAGAGGCCTTCCACCACCATCATCCTCCACCACGCCTCACGCAAGGGCTAGTTAGACCTTGTCCTAGTAAGGGCTTGTCTGCCTCCCTGCTCCCGACCGCCCCTCACCCTTCCGGAGTTCGAGAGGTGTATCCTTTCCTGATTGGCTATCACGGTTTCTTCCTTGCTCCTCCTCCAACACTCCAGGACGTACTGTGTCCTTGCTCCACCCCAGGATCTCCCTGCCCTACAACGCTCCGTCTGTTCCCTTCCTCCACGAATCTCCCTGCCCTAGAACATAACCCATTCCCTTCCTCCCGGAGCCACTGTATACCCTCCCCTGCCCAACTAACGCCCTGTTCTCTTCCTCAGGAACCGCGACCATGCTCTTAGGCTACTTGCTCGCCTCCTGCCTCCTGGGCCTGGCCTTCGCGACCACCCAGGTAACTCACTCACCCCGCGCCCTTCCGTCTCGCCTCCTCTGTGTCCTCATCATCGCTGCTGCTCAGGACGATAGAATGATATCCTTACACGTGATTCATAACACAAAAACACAAACTTTTAACTCACGAAATAACCTAATGAGACATCTACTTAGTTCTACTTGGAAATGAGGCAATTTTTCATGGCGTTTGGGAAATCTCCTTAGAGTGTTTACAGTGCTAAAGAAAGTCTATTTTCTTTCCTACGTTGCGTCTGGACGTGGCAGGAGTACCAGATGTGTTACGTGGGTGGCCCGGCCAACAGCAGCAGCTGCATGGAAGTCGAGGTGGACGCTTTGGCTGGCACCATCCACTACCACATGGCCGAGTCCGACGAGTTCGAGGACGTAGAGACCCTCGAGGACTACAGCGTGGTGAGTGGCAGTGTGGAGGTCTCGGTCTCATGTGTAGAGGATGGTGTGTGTGTGCGTGTGTGTGTATGTGTATGTGGTGCGGGAGGGCAGACATGCGAGGTGTCAAGTATACGATAAGAAACAGAATTCAGCCCCTTAAGAGGGGCTTCGTCAGTTCTGTGGTCGAGGAAAAAGGGATGATATATTTGATGAAAGGGATTACTAGTACTATTTACGAAGTAGGGTAGACCATAACACCCGAAGTATCCCTAAGATCTGTACAGCGTTCGTGTGTTACGCGATGAAAAATGGCTACATGCTAACGTATCAATCATACAATTAGTTCTTGTTCAGTAAAACAAATGATGTTTAATTTCAGTCACCGATAATAGCAAAATAATTTGTCTTTAGCAAAAGATAAGAATAAATTATTTCTCAATAGATGTGTTTGTAAAGGTTTATTGTGCATTCAATACATCAATACATATGGACAGGAGTACATACATATAGCACATAAATGTA
>JAYMFT010109465.1:0-13551 GCA_038088735.1 Panulirus argus | reverse complement strand
CACTTCTGTGATCAGTAATCCTATTTAATACTAAAGCCTAAGGTCTATGTACCCACTGCAGCCTGTCTGATCCGGTGCAATTTATATAAAATTATAACAGCCACTTCTGTGATCAGTAATCCTATTTAATACTAAAGCCTAAGGTCTATGTACCCACTGCAGCCTGTCTGATCCGGTGCAATTTATATAAAATTATAACAGCCACTTCTGTGATCAGTAATCCTATTTAATACTAAAGCCTAAGGTCTATGTACCCACTGCAGCCTGTCTGATCCGGTGTAATTTATATAAAATTATAACAATGTTCATTAAAAAATTTCCAGTGGTTGGTCCATAATGTTCCCAACACTTAAAAAATGGAGCACTGAATAGTTTCAGGTCCCAGATGTTCAGAGTTTTGTATTCATACATAAATTTTAATTTCATAGCTTCTAATGTTACAAAGTATAATATTCTGACCTACATTCCTAATTGTATGGGGTAGATTAAGGGAATGCAGACTCTCAGTACACCAAAACATCAACCTGTCCTCCATGCTTCAATTAACAAAGGTTTCCACAGTAATAAATCAACTTCTTAATTTTCAGTCTTCCCATTACAATAATTTATCATGTTAGAAATATCATTCAAACCTCCAACCTCAGACGATCAAAAATGATTCCCTATGCGTCTGCATCAAGAAATTCTTGCACACATCACTTCAAACACTGCATCTTTCCATCTCTTTTGAAGACTAACTCTATGAGCGGCTTTGATGTTTCAATTAATCATGAGTTTTGAAATGGTCAGTGAAGGGTATGATTCTTTTTTTTTCCAAATTTTCCAACTTTGTAATTTTAGTAAAAAAATTTCCAACCTTGTAATTTTAGTAAACTTGAAAGATGTCAACTTTAAAAAGTATCAACAATGGTTTTGCTTCCTTTTTGATGGGGCACAGCATACAGCCTAATATCATCTTTGAAACAATAGCCATTCTGTTATGCTCACTATATTTAAACTGATCTCACCATTCCAAAATCATCACTTCTCCATGATATAAGAATGTTTGCCTGTATGTATCATCATTCTGCATTAGCATCTACTCATCTAATTACCTTATGGTGAAGCAGCTGGATCTTACCTCCAGTAAACACCATGATATTTTCACGGGCCCAGAGGATGATAAATGATATCCCTTCACAACACAGCTTTACACACTATGGAAGCAGAGTGTATCTACAGGTTAATTTCAGGGGTATACCACTGATATACAAGATATGTTAGCTTTTTTTTATGTAACCTTTACTCCTAACATGTACTTCTTTCATTTCATAATGGGAAACAAAAAAGTTAAAATGACACACACATCACCCAAAACCCTCCCTTAAGCATTCTTCTACAGATATCAATGTTAACATCAGCATTATATCAGTGATAGAAGAAATGTACTGGCTCATTTTCAGTGCATACCCTTTGCTTTTATATGTATCTCTTTCACTTCATAATGAAATACAGTTAAATTGAATGATGCATATCCTCTAAAATTATCCTCCTCCATTTCTCCACTATGCTACTCCCACATCAACTTCAGCATTATACCTACTTTTAGATGTATTTCTTTGATTTTATGAAAAAACAAAATTTCAAGACCTTTTCCTTTTGCCTTTCAGCTAGTCAACCATCACTTAACAGTTAAACAGTGCTATGTACTTACATATGTACTTACAAAGACAGATATTAACCATGTGCAGCGATATGCAAATGAGAGCAGCATGAGTGGCCAGTTGTAACCATAAAATGCCACCATGCAGGTGGTGGGCTTTTTAAAAGCATTATCTAATGTGCAGGAGGGACAGGTGGATAAATGTGAGCATTCACAATTAGAAAAGGTTAAACCATATGGCAATTAACTGAATATCTACTTTATAGGATAGATTCATCAATACAGTAATTACCAAACTGTATTGTATGGGAGGAAGTTTTACACTAATGGGGTACCATCTCTTGAACATTGTGTACTATCATACAACTTCTTAAATCTATGTATGCTGTCTGCATTGATCATGTTTTCAGTCATTTTTTTCCATTCATCCACCACTTTTACACTATGAAAGTACTTCTTTGCCTATTTTCTTGCTTGATTTCATGTTATGTCCTCTGGTTACTCTATACCTGCTATGAATGTTAAATTCAAGTATATAAAATGTGAAGTAAGGCAGCAGGATATATCTACTAATATTTGTAATCTACATGAAATTCATTCAGAAGATAAGGTACAAAAAGTGTACATGAGATTTTTCTCAGCCACAGGCAGATAAGTCAAAGCTTAAAACTTATCAGCAGTCATCCAGACCTGGCTGGTGCAGATACACTGAATAACATAAAAAAGAGTTGATTATTGATGTGCTGATTCTAAATATTTCATATTCACTCTAATCTTCATTCAGTATTTTACAAAGGTCATACCACTTCTAATGACACTTTATCTGTACTTATCCAGTAACATGTCAACAGTATGACATCAAAATTCAATGAAGTTCACCTAACACTCATTTCTCTTGCCTATCTCTGTCTCATATTCCTAAGCTAATTTGTGAGAGGTAAGTGATAGTATATTCTTCATCAGCTTTTCTAGTGTCAAAAAGTCTCTTTCATGCAGATGAAACAATGATTTCTTAAAGCCCTGTAATAAGCCAGAGAGAATTATAACCAACTCCTGAAAAGTAATGGAAGGGGGAAGAAGGTCACTTACTCCATGTTTGTCTGTGATGAATAGTGGCCAAATGAAATCATGATAAGTTAATACAACATGAGCAACTGCCCAAACAAATCTCTGCCATCTTGGACCGAAAAATGCTAACAAACCAGATACCCTCAGTTCACAAATTATGAATTTTTCAATTTGTGGCTACAAACCATAAATATGCACAAATAGCAGTATCATAAACAATGAGGTTAGCAGGTGCTGCTACAGCAGCAGAGAGCTCAAAAATTGGGAATAATTAAATTTCAGTACCTCAAGGGAATACTCTACTTTTCTAGAGTATCCAAGTATCACACTGCCTCCTCGCAGTGACCACATTAGAACACCCCTGGGGTGGAACCAAAGGGAAAGGTGTTGCCCAACACCATCAAGGCAATGCTTTTAAAGCAGAAAAGCACTTATGGTATACTGGACTTTTTTTTTTTATCTGAGATACCCATTGCCTTTGGGGGACACTGCACTGGAATTGCCCTTTGCCATTAGCCTGTCAAGAGTGAGACAATAAGGCCAAGAAGTGACACTAGAGTCCACCAGTTATGCCAGGGAGTAAAAGGGACAAGCATTTGAGGGTGATGGTTCTGATTCTGAATGTTAATGGGATGACTGGTGAGAGCAGAAGGAGGGAGCTTGCGGAATATAAAAGTTATAGTTTGGATGTGCTGTGGACTGGCGAAATCCATATCCTTGGGCAGGGTGTGTAAGATGAGGAAATAGAAATGATGAATACCACTTGTGAGAGGGCATGGAAACAGGACTGCTATGGAGGGGAATGAATGAAAATTATCAGGGAAGAGGGTAAGAAGGATGCTCAATTGTATTATCACTGAGAGTATAGGGAGGTGCTAAAGAGCATGGATGGAATGTATCAAGAATAGTGTGGGTGAAGGGAAAGATTGGAATTGTGAAGTATGCATGGGTATGTGTACAGCCACCCATGAATATGAAGACTTTGCGAGGTGAAGATGATATGATGAGATTTAGAAGAAATTTGAATAACTGTATAAATGGGTTTGAGAAGCAGAGAAAGTTGGTTGTAATGTGTGTTATAATGCAAAGGAGGGATATGATGAAACTGGTGATATAGTTGGTAAATGTAATGCCTAAAGTAAATGAGAACTGAAGTCATCCTGTAGATGTTTGTGCTGAGAGTTTTATTCTTTACAAATGCCTTTTCTCAGCAAATCATGATCCACAGATATAATGGGCTGAGAAAAGTTGGAAGAGAAGAACAAAAGTTTTTTATGGCTATGAGGCAACGGTTGAAAGGTTGTGAAAGGTTGTGCTGGATGAAAGAGTTACACATGAGAGGATTTTTTGGAGATTCTGACCATTTTGCAGATTTTGTAGAGGTGGAGATCAAGGAGAAGTGGGGGATTGGCTTAATGATGAAGAATGGAGAATCAAAAGTGTTGGCAAGCAAAATGATGAATCAGAAAGAATGCAAGGAGTATGAAAGGAGGGTGACCAAAGTTTAGATGGAGGTTCAGTAAATGTAGTGATGTGTGAATGAGGTGTTTAAAATGTTCAGACAAAGACTGTTAAAGGATGTAGAATCAGTAACTGGATACAAAGTTATGAGATATAATTATAAAAGAGGAAATGCATGGTAGATGGATGAGCTAAGAAATGCTGTGGAAGAGAAGAAAAAGGCATATGGTAGATTGCTCATAAGGAATGGGCCACTGGAAGTTTAGCAGAGGATGGAAGAATGTAAGTTGTGTAAGCAGAATGTTAAAGAGGCTGATGGTGCAAAAGAAAGAGAGAGTTGATGTAGATTTTGGAAGAAAGCTGAGCAAAAAGTGTAAGGAAAAAAAAACTATATGGGAAGGAGGTGAAAAAAGAAACAGATGGGTGTAAGAGTGAAAATATAACTGTGATAAGTAAAGAAGAGGAGTTGCTGATTCATAAGGAGGAAGTGATAGGAAGATGGAAGGAGTATTTTGAAGAACTGATGACTGAAAGAAGGTAAGGCAGCAGATGTGACATGATGGATATGGACGATGGAATGAAAAGGATACAAGTGTTGGGGCCTATAGCACAAAGGTAAAAAGGGCAATAATGCATTTGAAGGTAGGAAATGTACCTGGATGGATGGGCTTACGGCTGAAATGTTCAAGTATGGAGGAGAAAGTGGGAGAGAGTGGATGCATTTTATATGTAATTTAGCATGTAAACAAAGGGATGAGCCAGAGGATTGAGTGAAAGCTATTATTGCTCCTTTATTCAAAGGAAGAGATACAAAGGATGTATGTAGCAATTACGGGGAAATAAGTCTGTTTAGTATACCAGGAAAAGTGTATGTAAGAGTGTTGACAGTGATGGATGTGAATGAATGCAGAATACATGAGGAACAAGGGAGTTTAAGGGATGCACAGATCAGATATTTGTGGTGAGAATGACTGTGGAAGAGTACCTCAGCCAAAGGTAGGAAGCTGTATGCAACTTTTATGGACCTGAAGAAAGCATATGACAGTAGAGTGGTATGCTTTAAGGGATGCATAAAGGATATATGGGGTAAGGGGTCAATTCTTGGACAGCGTGAAAGCCTTCTCTAGAAGAGCATATGCATGTGTAAGAGTGGATGGAGAGTTAAACAAAAGTTTCGGTATACATAAGGATGTGAGGCATGACTGTGTGATGTCACAAAGGCTTTTTAACAAATATAAGGATAGAGTGATAAAAGACATGAAAGTAAAACTAGGGAAAGGGAGTGCAGAGATGGTGTATGGTGGTGAGGAATAATGACTAGTAACAAGCCTGTTTGCATATGATATTGTGTTGTTTGCTAAGTGAAAAGAAGTTGTAGAAGGTTGTAACTGCATTTATGATGTGTGTAAGCATAGGTGAACACCAGTAAAGGCAAGTAAAAGTAAAATAATGGTGTCTGAAAGGAAACAGAGTGAAAAAATAATGAAAATATAAATTTTGTAAAGCCCTATAAAGTGAGACTAGGTACTGAACTAAACTATGTTACAGACATAAGGGAAGGAAGACCAGAAGATGGGACAGAATTTTAGTATATGGGAGCTACATTGGGGAAGTTTAGTGATATGGAAGGAGATAAGGGAGAAAGTAGCACAGGACAGAAGAGTCATTGGGTCCACTAACACAATAATGTGGGGTAGAGATGTAATTTGGAAGTGTAGAAAGTATTAAGGAACAGCATAGTCTTCCTGACCTTGAACTATGCAGCCAAATCATGGACATGGTCATGGACATGGAAAGTGTTACAGAGATCAAGAATCCTGGCTGTGGAAATAAGCAATTTGAGAGGAGCATCTGGTAAGACTAGGTGGAAAGAAAAAAAGAAATGAGGGGGTGTATGAGAGATATGGTATGACAGGGAATGCAACAGGAATTAATTGTTACATGGCAAAGATTGTGAAATGTAATACTTTGATCTGTGTCTATGGAAAGAATGTAAGACTGGAAGTTACAAGAAGATTGTATGACAGTACAATTAATGGGGATGGGGTGAGGAGAAGCCCAACTGTGACATGGGGAAATAGAGTGGAATAGCAGTGGAGGGAAAGAAATGGTGAAAGAATGCATGGAATGGTTTATATGAGGGAAGCATGAGAGGACAGGTATAAGTGGATACTCTTTTGCCATGGCCATCCCCTTGATGGGAGTTCCCAGAAGGAACAGGTATCAGAGATATAGATAAAAAGAAACCATAAATTTCTCTTCACCATGGGAGAGGATGGCAAGGATTAACCTCAGCTAATACCCAATACATTGGCCAGTTTATAAAACTGGTGCAGTGACATTCTGGTATTTGGGTTACTAACCTATTTACAAACAGGATAGGAAACATAGCTCTTGTCCAAAGGTCAGCACATCAAACGATCACAAAGTCCATGACACCTGGTAGACAAATGAAACTCTGTAAATAACCAAGATGATTTACAGGAAAATAAAAATAGGGTATGAAGATATATACCCTTAGTAGTTGCAATATCAATTAAAAATCAGGCAATATACTCTATATGTTTATCAATATTACATTAACTCATATACAGTACTGCCTTTGCTGTGTTGTCTTATGCTGTCTCGAAATACTGTCACTATTCCACTTACATGAAAAGACCTATATTGTAAAGATGCCAAAAGTGAAATATGAATTCCTTAAAATCTTTACATATTTCAGAGACTTTGTTTTAATCTAAAGTTCTCTCTATGACAACAATCTTGGCTGGCTGGGCTTAACTGGGTCAGTATCATTTGCCTCATGTCATGATACTCAGGCAATATACATCTTTCAAGGAAAGTTACTGTCATAAGTTACCATCACCTTAAAAACAAAAGCAAAATCTAAAACGAGGCCTCAACCATCAATATTTTTACAACAGTAAAGAGTAGATTTACACTAACACGATAAGGATTTTCTTCAAGAAGTTTGTAAACCAAAGCTGATCCACTTACATATGAAATGCTTAAGAGGTATAAATTGACATTAAAACACTTTCTTATATTATTACCACTTCTACCCATTTGGTATTTGTCATCAGGGAAAGATGGTACGAACCAATACTGGCAAAAACACAAAACATATAGGACAAATCAAAACATGAGAACAAGATGGAATACGAACTTGAGCAATTACTGCCCAAATTACTATTACCAAAATCCACCAAACCACTGGAATTCTTTTCATTAGAGAACCAAATTGAAAAGTCATAACAGAAATAGGAACAGATAGATATTAATATCACAGCATGAACAAAATGAAGAAATGAATTACAAACAAAAAATTAAACAATATGAGGGGAGATACAATAATCTAAAGCCTAATGAGGACTAACAAAAACTGAGAATTCTTGGAAGACAATAAATATAAACATTCAAAGTCTTATAAGTGAGAACTTCTCTTTAATAAAAAATAAAATAACTAAACAATCATAAATAATTTATGAAAAAGTGAAAGATAAAATGCACTTAGAACAATTTAAATCTTTCAGGGCAGATAGGGTAAAATTCAGACAATGTTGTGTAGCAATACTCAATTATAGGCTAAAAAGGAAACAGATAACCAAGAGTCATAATATATGTAAACTAACTACAGCGAGCATTTCACCTAAATTCACAATAAACCTAGTCATACAGACCACCAAAAAACAAAAGTTGAAATTTTGAAGGGATAAGAGAAGTATGATCCAAGAATAACATGGGCTGGTGACTTTTTACTTCAATTCTACTAATTGACAGGAGAGAAGAGTAAATAATGGATGTTGATACAGCTACAAAGGAAAGACTTTGGATCAGCAGATGAAAGGGAACAGCTCTAAAGACCAATCAATTTATGTGAATCATTTCACCTTGCACAGGTAAACCAAAGACTAAGAAAAGAGAGCAATACAATTAATCTTATATTTACAAATGATATGGCACTGCTTTCAGATACAGAAATTGATAAGACAAATCTATCAGATCATAATATCACAGAAACCTCTAAAGTGTGCAAAAATGGAAATATATGAATATGAATGTGATGCAGCAATACAGGACAACAATGGGTACTGATATACAGATGCTCCTCACTTACAATGGGGTTACGTTCCAATAAACCCATCGTAAGTTGAATATCATAAGTCGAAAATACATTCAATATGTACATCTAATACTGTACGTCTAACCCACCGAACATCATAGCTTAGCCTAACCTACCTTAAACATTCCCAGAACACTTACATTAGCCTACATTTGGACAAAATCATCTAACACAAAGCCTATTTTATGGTAAATTTTATGGTAAGGTGTTAAATATCACACTAACGAAAAGTTGAAAAAATCATAAGTCGGGGAGCATCTGTAAATTTTCATCACAATAACTCAAACTGGAAAGAGATTATTAAAAGGGTTCTAAACACAGATCAAAATGTGGTCATCAGGGACAATAACCTAGCAACACAAAAATATGCTGTGAGAGGTTAGGCCAAATAATCCCTGAGGGAAAAAAAACTTGGTTGAATACAAGGCACAGAACAAGAAAAATACAATAATGAAAGAAACAAGATTGCAAGAACTGGATGAGAAAAGAAGTGACTGCAAATGTAGAAATAATGATATTCCACTGAAAATGGATAGACCCCCAGAGTTACCATTCATATAAATAAAAAGAAAAATAAATAGAGATGGGACCCTTTAAAGTATGCAGGAAATATGAAAATGACCCTGAAGAAATATGCAAGTTGATGACTGAATAACACAAATCAGTATTCAGCTCATAATGTAATGAAAAACTGAATGATGAGCTGTTTAACCATATGATAAAAATGAAGTCGCAGATACTGAAATATAAGATGGTGATATAGAGGAACTTGATCAGATCAGAGAAAATTCAGCTTCAGGACCATATGGAATTCCAGCCATACTCCTAAAAAAAGACAAACTCAGCAATAGAAAAACCAATGATGGATCCAGGGTAACACCTAAACAATACAGACCAGTTAGCTTGACTTTGCATGCAATAAAAGTTTTAGAAAGAGTGATAAAAGGACAAATATATTAGACCATCTAATCAAGAACAGCTACATAAAATGGTCAACACAAATTTGTACAGGGAAAATGTCTTGGAGAGAGGGGCGAGTACACAGTCTGTATGGGTGAACAGGACATGAGAAGGAAGTTGTTGTTTGTTGATGACACAGCACTGGTCACAGATTTGAGTGAGTAACTGCAAAAGTTGGTATCCCAGTCTCGGAGAGTGTATGAAAGAAGGATGTTGAAAGTAAATGTGAATAAGAGCAAGGTTCAGTAGGGCACAGGAAGAGGATGTGAGCCTGAATGGAGTAAATGGGAATGAAGTGGAGTGCCTTAGATATCTAGAAGTGGACATGGCAGAGAATGGAACAATGGAAGCAGAAGAGAGTCATGCAGTGCCTAAGGGAGATAAGGTTCTGGAAGCATAGAGGAGTGTGGAGAGGTCATCATCTAGGAGGGCAAAAATGATAAGAGACAATTTTACAGCAAAACATAACTCTTCTTTCACCATTCAAAGATGTGCAAAACAGGTATTTTCCCTGACCAAATACACCATCATCCATATAGCCAGACAAGCCTTGAACGATAATGCTTGAGAATTAATAAATTAACAAATTTTCTTAAATTATACATAAACTGATCTATTAGCACATAAGAGCCATACACTGATATATAACATGGCTCACACTTATAAACACAGCACATGGACGAAGCATCACTCACTCTTCATCTCATAGTATCATAGTAGCATCCATACACAATTTAAATAAATGTTTACTGTGTTTACAGTGAAATCTTTTATACAACTGAAAATCAATCTTGTAATATCCTTTATAGCAAACTTATTGGTTACATACCATAATTCACATTTAGAAAAAAATTATTACATAGAAAAGGCAAAATTCAGTCCATACCCAACTCCTAAACCTACAATTTGGGATGATTCACATATGGGAAAAACAATGAAATGAAATGAGAGCATTCCTTACTTAATTCCAAAGATCCAAGTGATTCAAAGTAAGAAACTCATTAACACAGCACATGAACACTTTCTTGCCTAAAATCACAGAATAAAATTTTCACTGCAATTCATTTCATGTTTTTCTCCTCAGATTTTGGGTTAGCTCACCCTTCAGCAGCAGGATCAACTTACATAAACCATCCATCTTTTCCTCTAAAGGACTCCCACAACATGTGAATGGCTAGTGTTATGTGCAAATTAAATTCTGGGGATAACTGACTATCTTCTATGAAGCAAGGATTTTTGTTGCCCATTAATATCTATATTACTTCTATCTGCAGTAATCACAAAAACAACAAAAATTCACCTGACCTGAGAAGTATTGCAATCAGAGTCACTGAGCTGGATCAAGTCTGGACTCGACGTACAATTCTCTTTAGTGGAGAACACCAAGTTGTTTTCTGCAAGTTGAAAAGAAATCATGACAGATTAACATACAAGCTGACCTGCGTAACAGACTAGTACATGAAATCATATGCAGGTACAATATAAAATCTTCATAATTCTTGGGGCCAAGCTATGTGTGGATTTCAGATTTTTAACCCTGAAACTACTGATACCAGTAAAACTGGTTCCCACTGAAGCACAAAAAAAATGAGCAAAAACTCTATAAAGCACTGTTACAAGATTAAACATACCCATGCAGAAGCATGAAAAATTAATCTTCTAACTATCCTTGTTTTGCTGTGGTGGAGTGCTGAATAAGTCTACCCCCTCAGTGTGTAACAGGGGAAGGGGGAGGAGAGCATAGCAAAGGGAGGAGAAAGGGGTGAGGAATAAGTACTGAGTCGAGGAGTGAACTTGGAGGGCAATACATATATCTAAAACAGAAGCAAGAAAATCTTATGTCACAGCTGGTCATGTAATAACAAAGTATACATCCCAGCTTGGATATCTAAACAATAGAAGAAACAAATATAAAGAGAGCAAACAAGTTTGCATAAGAATTAATAAAACTTTTAAACTTCACAAAGACTTTTTCTCTGCGCTAACTTCCCTTAAATAGCAACAATACTAAAGGAAACAGATTTAACGACAAATGTATGTAGAGTTAAGATATCCAAACAACAGAAAAAGTAAATGGCTAACATAGAGAGAATAAGTTTAACTTAATATCACTATAAAGCCTATGTTCAATAACATTATACTTTGCCCTAACTTTCCACATTACTAGGATAGAGCAACATACAGTCATCTGCAATCATACCTGATAAAGTGCTGGTGGGTTTTGTGAGAATTGGGAGAAATGTGTTCGTTTACCAGGATAGAGCAACATACAATTATCTGCAATCATACCTGATACAGTGCTAGTGGGTCTTGCGAGAACTGACAGAAATGTGTTTGTTTACATCACTGTATAAATGAGGTGAATGGGCATATGCAACCTCTTCACAGTGTTGGATGGCAGTGTAAGAAAGAATTTCTCCTCTATCTAAGAATGCTTAGATTTTCTGTATGGCTATAGAGAACATTATCATTGCCAAATATAACATCACCACCTGCCATCTGATAAGTTAGATGGTGGTGGTGTAGTATTGTACTTAATGTAAAGAATTTTTAGTATATGAATTAGCCAAAAATCACCTATAGATAATCATTTTATAAAAATATACTTTATCATATCAAAGAGGATTAGACCAAAGGCCAAAAGTACATGAAATCATTCTTAAAACTTTCTGTAAACAATGGAAATATACAGTACTGTACCAACTAATACACTAAACATCACATGAACAATGATAATAATTTACAGTACAGTACACACAGAAAATAATAAGACAGCTACTATATCTGCCCCTTAATCTTGAGCTGATGAGCTGACTCATCACCAGATCTAACCAGACTCTGCCACCAGTGTTACAGTTTAAAAAATGCAGTGTCATGTTCAAGGTCATCAAACCATGTACGTAATTAGGTACATATATGTCTTCCATTCTTAATACTCCTTACTTCTTCTTGTCACTTATATTGTTCATAAGTCACTCGAGACATGTAATGGCCAAGCATCAATTCATTGCTGGTTTTCTTTCAAGAAAAATTTTGTAATCTTATTTACTTATTACTTGTCCCTAAATACACATTTGTCATGTGTATACCATGTATCTTATCTTATTCACTCTTTATATTATATTAAATCATTAAAAAATAATAATACTAAAAAACATGACATATATATCTTCACATTTCAATAGTGAAAACAATACATTTAACCAAAACTTACTGTTGCATCCACCGTAGACTTTTGGCCTTCAAATGGCATTCTCCAACCCGTGTGAAGTGGTCTTTGCTTGCCTTAAGACCTGGAGCCTTAATCAGGTATGTTTTCTTTGGCATCTGTTCCCAGTAAAGGCCACATTTCCATTCTGATCTGGTGTGCAAACTGTCTATAATTTTCTGGAGTTCCATTTTCCTGTGCTTTGCAACCTCTTCATTACCTGTTACAGCCACACATGGCAGAGTTATACTTCTTAGGCCAAAGCATCTTATGTTTTGAAGCCAGCCCTGGCTAGCAGTAAACTTACTTTCACAGACTGGCCTGCCTCTCTTTTCTTCAACAACTCTTGAATCTCGATGGCTTTAGTTTTCATCATTTGCCCAGTCACAGAAATCTGTCACACCTGCATTTCTTGCATCCGGATTCTCAGGGTTCCTCAATCTTCACATATATCAGCATCCTGGGATGTATTGCCATCTTCATAACATATGGCTGAGAAAAAGCTTTCCTATTAGATTTACTCTTCTTCTTTGTGGTATGGATGATGTTCTCATTAATGCCATAACAGCAAGCAACTACACTCATTTTTAATTGGTTTGAACTTCTCCAAGACATAGGTCTTCCTTAACCTCCTGGCAGGTTCACTTGTAGCAGGACTACTTACTGGATGCTTAGGCTCAGTACTGATAGTTCAACTGGGCAAAAATGTAGAAATACACAAGTGGCAAACAATACATCCCTACAATGAATGCCTGCAGAGAAATGACATAATGGGCAGAGTGAAATGCAAAGCTTCACCACCCAACAGCCAATGGCCAGCTGGGACGATGATGTATCATGATGGGTCATGTCAGTGGTGTCATGGGAGTAATTTAGTGCTTGCGTTATATCAAGACCATTATATCAAACTGTACTATATCACAAAACTACTGTACAAGAGAGGAGGATATCCAGTCCCTGCTCTCGCTCTTCTAAGTCGCCTTCTACGACACTTTATATATATATATATATTATATATATATATATATATATATATATATATATATATATATATATATATATCTCTGGGGGTAGGGGAGAAAGAAAATT